>SZWC01000257.1:496790-510246 GCA_023375785.1 Penium margaritaceum | reverse complement strand
CACTGTGTGTCTAACCACTGTGTTTCTGACCACTGTGTTCCTGAACACTGTGTTTGTGACCACTGTGCTTCTGACCACAGTGTTTCTGACCACTGTGTTTCTGACCAGTGTGTTTCTGACTGCTGTGTTTCTGAGCACTGTGTTTCTGACAATTGTGTTTCTGACCATTGTGTTTAGGACCAGTGTGTTTCTGACCACTTTGCTTCTGACCACTGTGTTTCTGACCACTGAGTTTTATCAGTGTGTTTCTGACCAGTGTGTTCCTGACCAGTTTGTTTCTGACCAGTGTGTTTCTGACCACTATGTTTCTGACCACTGTGTTTCTGACCACTGTGTTTCTGACAAGTGTTTTTGACCAGCGTGTTTCTGACCACTGTGTTTCTGCCCACTCTGTTTCTGGCCAGTGTGTTTCTGACCACTATGTTTCTGACCACTGTGTTTCTGACCACTGTGTTTCTGACAAGTGTTTTTGACCAGCGTGTTTCTGACCACTGTGTTTCTGCCCACTCTGTTTCTGGCCAGTGTGTTTCAGACCACTCTGTTTTGACCAGTGTGTTGCTGACCAGTGTTGTCCTGACCACTGTGTTTCTGACCAGTGTGTTTCTGACCACTGTGTTCCTGACCAGTGTGTTTCTGACCAGTGTGTTTCTGACCACTGTGTTTCTAATCAAAGTGTTCCTGACCACTGTGTTATTGACCACTGTGTTTCTTACCACTGTGTTTCTGACCACCATGTTTCTCACCACTGTGTTTCTGACCAGTGTGTTTCTGACCCTTGTGTTTCTGACCACTGCGTTTCTGACCACTGTATTTCTGACCACGGTGTTTCTGACCACTGTGTTTCTGACCACTGTGTTTTTGGACAACTGTGTTTCTGACCACTGTGTTCATGACCACTGTGTTTCTGACGGTGTGTTTTGGACCAGTGTGTTTCAGACCACTGTTTTTCTAACCACTGTGTTTCTGACCACTGTGTATCTGACCAGTGTGTTTTGGACCACTGTGTTTCTAAGTACTGCGTTTCTGACCAGTGTCTTTCTAACCACTGTGTTTATGACCTGTGTGTGTCTGACCACTGTGTTTCTGTCCACTGTGTGTCTGACCACTGTGTCTCGGACCACTGTGTCTCATACCACTGTGTTTCTGACCAGTGTGTTTCTGAACAGTGCGTTTATGACCACTGTGTTTCAGACCACTGTGTTTCTGACCACTGTGTTTATGACCACTGTGTTTTTGACCACCGTGTTTCTGACCACTGTGTGTCTGAACAGTGTGTTTGTGACCAGTGTGCTTTTAACCATTGTGTTTTGGACCAGTGTGTTTCTGACCAGTGTGTTTCTGACTACTGTGTTTCTGACCAATGTGTTTCTGACCAGTGTGTTTCTGACCAATCTGTTTCTGACCACAGCGTTTCGGACCATTGTGTTTCGGACCACTGTGGTTTTCACCACTGTGTTTCTGACCACTCTGTTTCTAACCACTGGGTTTCTGACCCCTGTATTTCTCACCAGTGTGTTTCTGACCACTGTGTTTCTGACCAGTGTGTTTCTGACCAGTGTGTTTCTGACCACTGTGTTTCTGACCAGTGTGTGTCAGACCAGTGTGTTTCTGGCCACTGTGTTTATGACCACTGTGTTTCTGACCACTGTGTTTTTGACCACCGTGTTTCTGACCACTGTGTTTTGACCAGTGTGTTGCTGACCACTGTGTTTTTGACCACCGTGTTTCTGACCACTGTGTTTTGACCAGTGTGTTGCTGACCACTGTGTTTTTGACCACCGTGTTTCTGACCACTGTGTTTTGACCAGTGTGTTGCTGACCACTGTGTTTTTGACCACCGTGTTTCTGACCACTGTGTTTTGACCAGTGTGTTGCTGACCACTGTGTTTTTGACCACCGTGTTTCTGACCACTGTGTTTTGACCAGTGTGTTGCTGACCACTGTGTTTTTGACCACCGTGTTTCTGACCACTGTGTTTTGACCAGTGTGTTGCTGACCACTGTGTTTTTGACCACCGTGTTTCTGACCACTGTGTTTTGACCAGTGTGTTGCTGACCACTGTGTTTTTGACCACCGTGTTTCTGACCACTGTGTTTATGACCACTGTGTTTCTGACTAGTGTGCTTGTGACCACTGTGTTTCTGACCAGTGTGTTTCTGACTACTGTGTTTCTGACCAATGTGTTTGTGACCACTGTGTTTTTGACCCCTGTGTTTCTGACCACTGTGTTTCTGACCAGTGTGTTGCTGACCACTGTGTTTTTGACCAGTGTGCCTCTGACCAGTGTGTTTCTGACCACTGTGTTTCTGACCACTGTGTTTCTGACCACTGTGTTCCTGAACACTGTGTGTCTAACCACTGTGTTCCTGACCACTGTGTTCCTGACCACTGTGTTTCTGACCACTGTGTTTCTGACCACAGTGTTTCTGACCACTGTGTTTCTGACCAGTGTGTTTCTGACCACTGTGTTTCTGAGCACTGTGTTTCTGACAACTGTGTTTCTGACCATTGTGTTTAGGACCAGTGTGTTTCTGACCACTGTGCTTCTGACCACTGTGTTTCTGACCACTGAGTTTCATCAGTGTGTTTCTGACCAGTGTGTTCCTGACCAGTGTGTTTCTGACCAGTGTGTTTCTGACCACTATGTTTCTGACCACGGTGTTTCTGACCACTGTGTTTCTGACAAGTGTTTTTGACCAGCGTGTTTCTGACCACTGTGTTTCTGCCCACTCTGTTTCTGGCCAGTGTGTTTCTGACCACTGTGTTTTGACCAGTGTGTTGCTGACCAGTGTTGTCCTGACCACTGTGTTTCTGACCAGTGTGTTTCTGACCACTGTGTTCCTGACCAGTGTGTTTCTGACCAGTTTGTTTCTGACCACTGTGTTTCTAACCAAAGTGTTCCTGACCACTGTGTTATTGACCACTGTGTTTCTTACCACTGTGTTTCTGACCACCATGTTTCTGACCACTGTGTTTCTGACCAGTGTGTCTCTGACCCTTGTGTTTCTGACCACTGCGTTTCTGACCACTGTATTTCTGACCACGGTGTTTCTGACCACTGTGTTTTTAAACAACTGTGTTTCTGACCACTGTGTTCATGACCACTGTGTTTCTGACAGGCATGTTTTGGACCAGTGTGTTTCAGACCACTGTGTTTCTGACCACTGTGTTTCTGACCACTGTGTTTCTGACCACTGTGTTTATGAGTATTGCGTTTCTGACCAGTGTCTTTCTAACCACTGTGTTTCTGACCTGTGTGTGTCTGACCACTGTGTTTCTGCCCACTGTGTGTCTGACCACTATGTCTCAGACCACTCTGTCTCATACCACTGTGTTTCTGACCAGTGTGTTTCTGAACAGTGCGTTTATGACCACTGTGTTTCAGACCACTGTGTTTCTGACCACTGTGTTTATGACCACTGTGTTTCTGACCACCGTGTTTCTGACCACTGTGTGTCTGAACAGTGTGTTTCTGACCAGTGTGCTTTTGACCATTGTGTTTTGGACCAGTGTGTTTCTGACCAGTGTGTTTCTGACTACTGTGTTTCTGACCAATGTGTTTCTGACCAGTGTGTTTCTGACCAATCTGTTTCTGACCATTGTGTTTCGGACCACTGTGGTTTTCACCACTGTGTTTCTGACCACTCTGTTTCTAACCACTGGGTTTCTGACCCCTGTGTTTCTGACCAATGTGTTTCTGACCACTGTGTTTCTGACCAGTGTGTTTCTGACCAGTGTGTTCCTGACCACTGTGTTTCTGACCACTGTGTTTCTGACCAGTGTCTTTTTGACCACCGTGTTTCTGACCACAGTGTTTCTGACCAGTGCGTTTGTGACCACTGTGTTTCTAACCAGTGCGTTTTTGACCACTATGTTTCTGACCAGTGTGTTTCTGACCACTGTGTTTCTGACCACCGTGTTTCTGACCAGTGTGTTTATGACCACTGTGTTTCTGACCACTGTGTTTATGACCACTGTGTTTCTGACCACTGTGTTTCTGACCAATGTGTTTATGACCAGTGTGCTTTGACCACTGTGTTTCTGACCAAAATGTGTCTGACCACTGTATTTCTGACCACTGTGTTTCTGACAAGTGTGGTCCGGACCACTGAGTTTCCAACCATTGTGTTTCTGACCACAATGCTTCTGACCACTGTGTTTCTGAACACTGTGTTTCCGACCACTGTGTTTCCGACCATTGTGTTTCTGACCACTGTGTTTCTGACCACTATTTTTCTGACCACTGTGTTTCTGACCACGGTGTTTCTGACCACGGTGTTTCTGAGCACTGTGTTTCTGACAACTGTGGTTCTAACCAGTGTGTTTCTGACCAGTGTGTTTCTGACCACTGTGCTTCTGACCACTGTGTTTATGACCACTGTGTTTCTGACCAGTGTGTTTCTGACCAGTGTGTTCCTGACCAGTGTGTTTCTGACCACTGTGTTTCTGACCACTGTGTTTCTGACCACTGTGTTACTGGCCAGTGTGTTTTTTACCAATGTGTCTCTGACCACTGTGTTTCTGACCACAGTGTTTGTGACCACTGTGTTTCTGACCACTGTGTTTCTGACCAGTGTGTTTCTGACCACTGTGTTTCTGACCACTGCATTTCTGACCAGTGTGTTTCTGACTAGTGTGTTTGTGACCAGTGTGTTTCTGACCACGGTGTTTCTGACCACTGGGTTTATGACCACCGTGTTTCTGACCAGTGTGTTACTGAACTCTGTGTTTCCGACCACTGTGTTTCTGACAAGTGTGTTTCTGATCACTGTGTTTCTGGCCACTGTATTTCTGACCAGTGTGTTTCTGACCAGTGTGTTTCTGAACATTGTGTTTCTGAACTCTTTGTTTCTGACCACTGTGTTTCTGACAAGTGTGTTTCTGACCACTGTGTTTCTGACCAATGTGAATCTGACCACTGTGTTTCTGGCCACCGTGTTTCTGAGCACTATCTTTCTGACCACTGTGTTTCTTACCACTGTGTTTCTGACCACTGTGTTTCTGACCACTGTGTCTTGACCACTGTGTTTCTGACCACTTTGTTTCTGACCAGTGTGTTTCCGACCAGTGTGTTTCAGACCACTGTTTTTCTGACCAGTGTGTTGCTGACCAGTGTGTTTCTGACCACTTTGTTTCTGACCAGTGTGTTTCCGACCAGTGTGTTTCAGACCACTGTTTTTCTGACCAGTGTGTTGCTGACCAGTGTGTTTCTGACCACTTTGTTTCTGACCAGTGTGTTTCTGGCCCGTGTGTTTCTGACCAGTGTGTTTCTGGACTCTCTGTTTGTGACCACTGTATTTCTCACCATTGTGTTTCTGATCACTGTGTATCTGATCAGTGTGTTTCTGACCACTGTGTTTCTGGCCACCGTCTTTCTGACGACTGTGATTCTGACCACTGTGTTTCCAATCACTGTGTTGTGTGTCTGACCACTGTGTTTCTGACCCTGTGTTTCTGACCACTATGTTTCTGACCAGTGTGTTTCTGACCAGTGTGTTTCTGACCACTGTGTCTCCGACCACTGTGTTTCTGACCACAGTGTTTCTGACCAATTTGTTTCTGACAAGTGTGTTTCTGACCAGTGTGTTTCTGACCACAGTGTTTTTGACCAGTGTGTTTCTCACCACTGTGTTTCTTACCACTGTGGTTCTTCTGACCACTATGTTTCTGACCACTGTGTTTCTGACCACGGTGTTTCTGACCATTGTGTTTCTGACAATTGTGTTTCTGCCCCCTGTGTTTCTGACCAGTGTGTTTCTCACCACTGAGTTTCTGACCAGCGTGTTTCTGACCACTGCGTTTCTAACAACTGTGTTTCTGACCACTGTGCTTCAGATAACTGTGTTTCTGAACAGTGTGCCTATGACCAGTGGGTCACTGACCACTGTGTTTATGACCACTATGTTTATGATCAGTGTGTTTCTGACCACTGTGTTTCTGACCAATGTGTTTCTGACCAGTGTGTTTCTAACCAGTGTGTTTCTGACCAGTGTTTTTCTGACCACTGTGTTTCTGACCACTGTGTTTCTGACCACTGTCTTTCTGACCATTGTGTTTTTGACCACTCTGTTTCTGACAACTGTGTTTCTGACCAGTGTGTTATGACCAGTGTGTTTCTGACCACTTTGTCTCTGACCAATGTGTTTCTGACCAGTGTGTTTCTGACCACTGTGTTTATGACCAGTGTGTTTGTGGCTACTATGTTTGGGACCAGTGTGTTTCTGACCACTATGTTTCTGAACACTGTGTTTCTGACCACTGTGTTTCTGAACAGTGTTCCTATGACCAATTTGTTTGTGACCACTGTGTTTATGACCACTGTGTTTCTGACCAGTGTGTTTCTCACCACTGTGCTTCTGACCAGTGTCTTTCTCTCCAGTGTGTTTCTGACCACTGTGTTTCTGACCACTGTGTTTCTGACCACCGTCCTTGTGACCACTGTGTTTCTGACCATTGTGTTACTGGCCAGTGTGTTCCTGACCACTGTGTTTCTGACCACTGTGTTTCTGACCACAGTGTTTATGACCACTGTGTTTCTGACCACTGTGTTTCCGACCACTGTGGTTCTGACCACTGTGTTACTGAACACTGTGGTTCTGACCATTATGTTTCTGACCAGTGTGTTTCAGACCAGTGTGTTTCTGACCATCGTGTTTCTGACCAGTGTGTTTATGAGCACAGTGTTTCTGACCAGTGTGTTTCTGACCACTGTGTTTCTGGCCACTGTGGTTTTGACCAGTGTGTTTATGACCATTGTGTATCTGACCACCGTGTTTCTGACCAGTGTATTTCTGACCAGTGTGTTTGTGACCAGTGTGTTTGTGACCACCGTGTTTCTGACCACCGGGTTTATGACCACCGTGTTTCTGACCAGTGTCTTACCAAACTCTGTGTTTCCGACCGCTTTGTTTTTGACAAGTGTGTTTCTGACCACTGTCTTTCTGGCCACTGTGTTTCTGACCAGTGTGTTTCTGGCCAGTGTGTTTCTGACCACTGTGTTTCTGACCACTGTTTTTCTGACCAGTGTGTTGCTGACCAGTGTGTTTCTGACCACTTTGTGTCTGACCACTGTCTTTCTGGCCACTGTGTTTCTGACCAGTGTGTTTCTGGCCAGTGTGTTTCTGACCACTGTGTTTCTGACAAGTGTGTTTCTGATCACTGTGTTTCTGGCCACTGTATTTCTGACCAGTGTGTTTCTGACCAGTGTGCTTCTGACCACCGTGTTTCTGACCACTGGGGTTATGACCACCGTGTTTCTGACCAGTGTGTTACTGAACTCTGTGTTTCCGACCAATGTGTTTCTGACAGGTGTATTTCCAACCAGTGTGTTTTTGGCCACTGTATTTCTGGCCAGTGTGTTTCTGACCAGTGTGTTTCTGACCATTGTGTTTCTGAGCTCTTTGTTCCTGACCACTGTGTTTCAGACAAGTGTGTTTCCGACCACTGTGTTTCTGACCAGTGTGTTTGTGACCAGTGTGTTTCTGACCACAGTGTTTTTGACCAGTGTGTTTCTCACCAATGTGTTTCTTACCACTGTGGTTCTTCTGACCACTATGTTTCTGACCACTGTGTTTCTGACCACTGTGTTTCTGACCATTGTGTTTCTGACCATTGTGTTTCTGCCCTCTGTGTTTCTGACCAGTGTGTTTCTCACCACTGAGTTTCTGACCAGTGTGTTTCTGACCACTGCGTTTCTAACAACTGTGTTTCTGACCACTGTGCTTCAGACCACTGTGTTTCTGAACAGTGTGCCTATGACCAGTGTGTTTCTGACCACTGTGTTTCTGACCAATGTGTTTCTGACCAGTGTGTTTCTAACCAGTGTGTTTCTGACCACTGTGTTTCTGACCACTGTGTTTCTGACCACTGTGTTTCTGACCACTGTCTTTCTGACCATTGTGTTTTTGACCACTCTGTTTCTGACCACTGTGTTTCTGACCAGTGTGTTATGACCAGTGTGTTTCTGACCACTTTGTCTCTGACCAATGTGTTTCTGACCAGTGTGTTTCTGACCACTGTGTTTCTGACCAGTGTGTTTGTGGCTACTATGTTTCGGACCCGTGTGTTTCTGACCACTATGTTTCTGAACACTGTGTTTCTGACCACTGTGTTTCTGAACAGTGTTCTTATGACCAGTGTGTTTGTGACCACTGTGTTTATGACCACTGTGTTTCTGACCAGTATGTTTCTCACCACTGTGCTTCTGACCAGTGTCTTTCTCTCCAGTGTGTTTCTGACCACTGTGTTTCTGACCACTGTGTTTCTTACCACTGTGTTTCTGACCGTGTTTGTGACCACTGTGTTTCTGACCATTGTGTTACTGGCCAGTGTGTTTCTGACCACTGTGTTTCTGACCACTGTGTTTCTGACCACAGTGTTTATGACCACTGTGTTTCTGACCAGTGTGTTTCTGACCACTGTGTTTCTGACCACTGTGTTTCTGACCACAGTGTTTATGACCACTGTGTTTCTGACCACTGTGTTTCCGACCACTGTGGTTCTGACCACTGTGTTACTGACCACTGTGGTTCTGACCATTATGTTTCTGACCAGTGTGTTTCTGACCAGTGTGTTTCCGACCATCGTGTTTCTGACCAGTGTGTTTATGAGCACAGTGTTTCTGACCAGTGTGTTTCTGACCACTGTGTTTCTGACCAGTGTGTTTCTGGCCACTGTGGTTTTGACCAGTGTGTTTATGACCATTGTGTATCTGACCACCGTGTTTCTGACCAGTGTATTTCTGACCAGTGTGTTTCTGACCAGTGTGTTTGTGACCACCGTGTTTCTGACCACCGGGTTTATGACCACCGTGTTTCTGACCAGTGTCTTACCAAACTCTGTGTTTCCGACCGCTTTGTTTTTGACAAGTGTGTTTCTGACCACTGTGTTTCTGACCAGTGTGTTTCTGACCACCGTGTTTCTGACCAGTGTGTTTCTCACCACTGAGTTTCTGACCAGTGTGTTTCTGACCACCGTGTTTCTGACCAGTGTGTTTCTCACCACTGAGTTTCTGACCAGTGTGTTTCTGACCACCGTGTTTCTGACCAGTGTGTTACTGAACTCTGTGTCTCCGACCACTGTGTTTCTGACAGGTGTATTTCCGACCAGTGTGTTTTTGGCCACTGTGGTTATGACCAGTGTGTTTCTGACCACTGTGTTTCTAACCACATTGTTTCTGACCAGTGTGTTTCTGACCAGTGTGCTTCTGACCACCGTGTTTCTGACCACTGGGGTTATGACCACTGTGTTTCTGACCAGTGTGTTACTGAACTCTGTGTCTCCGACCAATGTGTTTCTGACAGGTGTATTTCCGACCAGTGTGTTTTTGGCCACTGTATTTCTGGCCAGTGTGTTTCTAACCAGTGTGTTTCTGACCATTGTGTTTCTGAGCTCTTTGTTCCTGACCACTGTGTTTCAGACAAGTGTGTTTCCGACCAGTGTGTTTCTGACCAGTGTGTTTGTGACCAGTGTGTTTCTGACCACAGTGTTTTTGACCAGTGTGTTTCTCACCAATGTGTTTCTTACCACGGTGGTTCTTCTGACCACTATGTTTCTGACCACTGTGTTTCTGACCACTGTGTTTCTGACCATTGTGTTTCTGACCATTGTGTTTCTGCCCTCTGTGTTTCTGACCAGTGTGTTTCTCACCACAGAGTTTCTGACCAGTGTGTTTCTGACCACTGCGTTTCTAACAACTGTGTTTCTGACCACTGTGCTTCAGACCACTGTGTTTCTGAATAGTGTGCCTATGACCAGTGGGTTTCTGACCACTGTGTTTATGACCACTATGTTTATGATCAGTGTGTTTCTGACCACTGTGTTTCTGACCAATGTGTTTCTGACCAGTGTGTTTCTAACCAGTGTGTTTCTGACCAGTGTGTTTCTAACCACTGTGTTTCTGACAACTGTGTTTCTGACCACTGTGTTTATGACCACTGTGTTTCTGACCACTGTCTTTCTGACCATTGTGTTTTTGACCACTCTGTTTCTGACCACTGTGTTTCTGACCAGTGTGTTTATGACCAGTGTGTTTCTGACCACTTTGTTTCTGACCAATGTGTTTCTGACCAGTGTGTTTCTGACCACTGTGTTTCTGACCAGTGCATTTGTGGCTACTATGTTTCTGACCAGTGTGTTTCTGACCACTCTGTTTCTGAACACTGTGTTTCTGACCACTGTGTTTCGGAACAGTGTTCCTATGACCGGTGTGTTTCTGACCTCTGTGTATCCATTGTGTTTCTCACCACTGTGCTTCTGACCAGTGTGTTTCTCTCCAGTGTGTTTCTGACCAGTGTGTTTCTGACCACTGTGTTTCTGACCACTGTGTTTCTGACCACCATCTTTGTGACCTCTGTGTTTCTGACCATTGTGTTACTGGCCAGTGTGTTTCTGACCACTGTGTTTCTGACCACTGTGTTTCTCACCACAGTGTTTATGACCACTGTGTTTCTGATCACTGTGTTTCCGACCACTGTGGTTCTGACCACTGTGTTTCTGACCACTGTGGTTCTGACCATTATGTTTCTGACCAGTGTGTTTCTGACCAGTGTGTTTTTGACCATCGTGTTTCTGACCAATATGTTTATGAGCACAGTGTTTCTGACCAGTGTGTTTCTGACCACTGTGTTTCTGACCAGTGTGTTTCTGGCCACTGTGGTTTTGACCAGTGTATTTCTGACCATTGTGTATCTGACCACCGTGTTTCTGACCAGTGTATTTCTGACCAGTGTTTTTCTGACCAGTGTGTTTGTGACCACCGTGTTTCTGACCACCGGGTTTATGACCACTGTGTTTCTGACCAGTGTCTTACCGAACTCTGTGTTTCCGACCGCTGTGCTTTTGACAAGTGTGTTTCTGACCATTGTCTTTCTGGCCACTGTTTTTCTGACCAATGTGTTTCTGGCCAGTGTGTTTCTGACCACTGTGTTTCTGACCAGTGTGTTTTTGGCCACTGTGGTTATGACCAGTGTGTTTCTGACCACTGTGTTTCTAACCACGTTGTTTCTGACCAGTGTGTTTCTGACCAGTGTGCTTCTGACAACCGTGTTTCTGACCACTGGGGTTATGACCACCGTGTTTCTGACCAGTGTGTTACTGAACTCTGTGTTTCCGACCAATGTGTTTCTGACAGGTGTATTTCTGACCAGTGTGTTTTTGGCCATTGTATTTCTGGCCAGTGTGTTTCTGACCAGTGTGTTTCTGACCATTGTGTTTATGAGCTCTTTGTTCTTGACCACTGTGTTTCAGACAAGTGTGTTTCCGACCACTGTGTTTCTGACCAGTGTGTTTCTGACCACTGTGTTTATGGCCATCGTGTTTTTGACCGATGTGTTCCTGACCACAGTGTTTCTGTCCACTATGTTCCTGACCTGTGTTTTTGACCACTTTGTTTCTAACCACTGTGTTTCTGACCAGTGTGTTTCTGACCAGTGTGTTTCTGACCAGTGTGTTTCTAACCAGTGTGTTTCAGACAACTGTGTTTCTGACCAGTGTGTTGCTGACCAGTGTGTTTCTGACCACTTTGTTTCTGACCAGTATGTTTCTGGCCACTGTGTTTCTGACCAGTGTGTTTTTCACCATTGTGTTCCTGACCACTGTCTTTCTGACCAGTGTGTTTCTGACGAGTGTGCTTCTGACCACTGTGTTTCTGACCACTGTGTTTATGACCACTGTGTTTCTGAGCATTGAGTTTCTGACCACTGTGTTTCTGACCCATGTGTTTCTGACCAGTGTATTTCTGACCACTGTGTTTCTGACCAATGTGTTTCTGACCAGTGTGTTTCTGACCATCGTGTTTCTGACCACGGTATTTCTGACCACTGTGTTTCTGACCAATGTTTTTCTGACCAGTGTGTTTCTGCCCACTCTCTTTTTGACCCGTGTGTTTCTGACCACTGTGTTTCTGACCACCATGTTTCTGAACACTGTGTTTTTGGCCACTGTGTTTCCAACCACTGTGTTTCTGACCACTATCTTTCTGGCCACTATGTTCCTGACAACTGTGTCTCTGCCACTGTGTTTCTGACCACTGTGTTTCAAACCAGTGTGTTTGTGATCACCGTGTTTCTGACCAGTGTGTATCTGACCAGTGTGTTTCTGACCACTGTGTTTCTGACCAGTGTGTTTCTGACCACTGTGTTTCTGATAAGTGTGTTTGGACCACGGTGTTTATAACCAGTATGTCTCTGACAACTGTATTGCGGACCCCTGTGTTTCAGACCAGTGTGTTTCTTACCACTGTATTTCTGCCCAGTGTGTTTTTTACCACTCTGTTTCGGACCACTGTGTTTCTGACCAGTGTGTTTCTGACCAGCGAGTGTCTGATCTGTGTGTTTCTGAACACTGTGTTTCTGGCCACGGTGTTTATGACCACTGTATTTCTGACCAGTGTGTTTCTGACCACTGTGTTTCTGACCAATGAGATTCTGACCACTGTGTTTCTGGCCACCGTGTTTCTGAGCACTGTGTTTCTGACCACTGTGTTTCTTACCACTGTGTTCCTGACAAATGTGTTTCTGACCAGTGTGTTTCAGACCACTGCTTTTATGACCAGTGTGTTGCTGACCAGTGTGTTTCTGACCACTTTGTTTCTGACCAGTGTGTTTCTGGCAAGTGTGTTTCTGACCAGTGTGTTTCTGGACTCTCTGTTTCTGACCACTGTGTTTCTCACCATTGTGTTTCTGACCACTGTGTATCTGATCAGTATGTTTCTGACCACTGTGTTTCTGGCCACCGCCTTTCTGACCACTGTGCTTTTGACCACTGTGTTTCCAATCATTGTGTTGTGTGTCTTACCACTGTGTTTGTGACCCTGTGTTTCTGGTTACTGTGTTTCTGACCACTATGTTTCTGACCAGTGTGTTTCTGACCAGTGTGTTTCTAACCACTGTGTTTCCGACCACTGTGTTTCTGACCACAGTGTTTCTGACCAATGTGTTTCTGACCAGTGTGTTTCTAACCAGTGTGTTTCTGACCACAGTATTTTTGACCAGTGTGTTTCTGACCACTGTGTTTCTTACCACTGTGGTTCTGACCACTATTTTTCTGACCACTGTGTTTATGACCACTGTGCTTCTGACCACTGTGTTTCTGAACAGTGTGCCTATGACCAGTGGGTTTCTGACCACTGTGTTTCTGACCAATGTGTTTCTGACCAGTGTGTTTCTGACCAGTGTGTTTCTGACCACTGTGTTTCTGACCACTGTGTTTCTGACCATTGTGTTTATGACCACTGTGTTTCTGACCATTGTGTTTTTGACCACTCTGTTTCTGACCATTGTGTTTCTGACCAGTGTGTTTCTGACAAGTGTGTTTTTGAACAGTGTGTTTGTGGCTACTGTGTTTCTGACCAGTGTGTTTCTGACCACTATGTTTCTGAACACTGTGTTTCTGACCACTGTGTTTCTGACCACTGTGTTTCTGACCATTGTGTTTCTGACCACTGTGTTTCTGACCA
>SZWC01000257.1:478064-492615 GCA_023375785.1 Penium margaritaceum | reverse complement strand
TGACCAGTGTGTTCCTGACCACTGTGTTTCTTACCAGTGTGTTTCTGACCACTGTGTTTCTGACCGGTGTGTTTCTGACCACTGTGTTTCCGACCACTGTGTTTCTGACCAGTGTGTTTCCGACCACTGTGTTTCTGACCACTGTGTCTCCAAGCAATGTGTTTCTGACCAATGTGCTTCTGCCCAGTGTAGTTCTGACCAGCGTGTTTCTGACCTATGTGTTTCTGACAAGTGTGTTTTTGACCACTATGTTTCTGACCACTGTGTTTCTCACCAGTTTGTTTCTGACCACTGTGTTTATAGCCACTATGTTTCTGACCAGTGTGTTTATGACCAGTGTGTTTCTGACCAGTGTGTTTCTGACCAGTGTGTTTCTGACCTGCGTTTTTCTGACCACTGTGTTTCTGACCACTGTGTTTCTGACCAGTGTGTTTCTGACGACTGTGCTTTTGACCACTGTGTTTCTAACCACAGTGTTTCGGACCAGTGTGTTTCTGACCACTGTTCTTTTTAACCACTGTGTTTCTGACCAGTGTGTTTCTGACCACTGTGTTTCTGACCAATGTTTTTCTGACCATGGTGTTTCTGACCACTGTATTTCTGACCAGTGTGTTTTTGACTACTGTGTTTCTGACCAATGTGTTTCTGACCAGTATGTTTCTGACCAGTGTGTTTCTTACCAGTGTGTTTCTGACCACTGTGTGTATGACCCTGCGTTTCTGACCAGTGTGTTTCTGACCAGTGTGTTTGTCACCACTGTGTTTCTGACAAGTGTGTTTCTGACCACTGTGTGTATGAACGTGTGTTTCTGACCACTATGTTTCTTATCGGTGTGTTTCTCACCACGTTGTTTCTGACCACAGTGTTTCTGACCATTGTGTTTCTGACCACTGTTTTTCTGACCAGTGTGTTTCTGACTATTGTGTTTCTGACCACTGTGTTTCTGACCACAGTGTTTCTGACCACTGTGTCTCTGACCAGCGCGTATCTGACCACTTAGTGTCTGACCAGTGTGTTTCTGACCACTGTGTTTCCGACCACTGTGTTTTTGACCAGTGTGTTTCTTACCAGTGTGTTTCTCACCACTGTGTTTCTGACCACTGTGTTTCTGACCACAGTGTTTTGGACCAGTGTGTTTATGACCACTGTGTTTTTGACCACTGTGTTTCTGACCAGTGTGTGTCTGACCACTGTGTTTCTGACCAGTGTTTTTCTGACCACTGTGTTTTTTACCACTGTGTTTCTGACCAGTATGTTTCTGACCGGTGTGTTTCTGACCAGTGTGTTTCTGACCACTGTGTGTATGACCCTGTGTTTTTGACCAGTGTGTTTCTGACCAGTGTGTTTCTGACCACTGTGTTTCTAACGAGTGTGTTTCTGACCACTGTGTGTATGACTGTGTGTTTCTGACCACTATGTTTCTGATCAGAGTGTTTTTGACCACTTTGTTTCTGACCACTGTGTTTCTGACCACTGTGTTTCTGACCACTGTGTTTCTGACCACCGTGTTTCTGACGAGTGTGTTTCTGACCAGTGTGTTTCTGACCAGTGTGTTTCTGACCATTGTGTTTCTGACCACCGTGTTTCTGACCACTGTGTTTCTGACCACCGTGTTTCTGGCCACTGTGTTTATGACCACTGTGTTTGTGACCACTGTGTTTCTGACTAGTTTGTTTCTGACCAGTGTGTTTCTGACCACTGTGTTTCTGACCACTATGTTTCTGACCAATATGTTTCTGACTCCTGTGTTTCTGACCGCTGTGTTTGTGATCGCTGCGTTTGTGACCAGTGTGATTCTTACCACTGTGTTTCTGACCAGTGTGTTTCTGCCCACTTTGTTTCTGACCAGTCAGTTTCTGACCACTGTGTTTCTGACCACCGTGTTTCTGACCAATGTGGTCATGACCAATGTATTTATGGCTAGTGTGTTTCTGACCACTGCGTTTCTGACCAGCGTGTTTCTGACCACTGCGTTTCTGACCACTTTGTTTCTGACCAGTGTGTTTCTGACCACTGTGTTTCTGACCACTGTGTTTCTGACCACTCTGTTACTGACAACAGTGTTTCGGACCACGGTGTTTATGACCGGTGTGTTTCGGACAAGTGTGTTTCTAACCAGTTTGTTTCTGACCAGTGTGTTTCTGATCCCTGTGTTTTTGACCAGGGTGTTTCTGACCAGTGTGTTTCTGACCACTCTGTTTCTGACCAGTGTGTTTCTGACCAGTGTGTATGTGACCGCTGTTTTTCTGACCGGTGTGTTTCTGACCAGAGTTTTTCTGACCGCTGTTTTTCTGACCAGTGTGTTTCTGACCACTATGTTTCTGACCACTGTGTTTCTCACCAGTGTGTTTCTAACCACTGTGTTTCTAGCCACTGTGTTTCTGACCAGTGTGCTTATGACCAGTGTGTTTCTGACCAGTGTGTTTCTGACCAGTGTGTTTCTGACCACCGTGTTTCTGACCACTGTGTTTTTGACCAGTGTGTTTATAACCAATGTGTTTCTGGCCAGTGTGTTTCTGACAACTGTGTTTCTGACCACTGTGTTTATGAGCAGTGTGTTCCTGACCAGTGTGTTTCTATCCGCTGTGTTTCTGACCACTGTGTTTCTGACCAATGTGTTTCTGACGACTGTGCTTCTGACCACTGTGTTTCTGACCATTATGTTTCTCCAACTGTGTTTTTGACCCCTGTGTTTCTGACCAGTGTGTTTCTGACGAGAGTGTTTCTGACAACTGCGTTCCTAACCACTGTGTTTCTGACCACTGTTATTCTGACCACTGACCATTGTGTTTCTGACCACGGTGTTTCTGACCAGTGTGTTTCTGACCACTGTATTTCTGACCAGTGTGTTTCTGACCACTGGATTTCTGACCAATGTGTTTCTGACCACTGTGTTTCTGACCAACCTATTTCTGACCACTCTGTTTCTGACCACTGTGTTTCTGACAATTGTGTTTCTGGCTAGTGTGGTTCTGACTAGTGCGTTTCTGACCAGTTTGTTTCTCAGCAGTGTGTTTCTGACCACTGTGTTCCTGAGCAGGGTGTTTCTAACCAATGTGTTTCTGACCACTGTGTTTCTGACCAGTGTGTTTCTGACCAGTGTGTTTCTGACCACTGTGTTTCTGACCAGTGTCTTTCTGACCAGTGTGTCTCTGACCAGTGTGTTACTGACCATTGTGTTTCTGACCACTGTGTATCTTACCAGTGTGTTTTTGACCATTGTGT
Organism: Penium margaritaceum; assembly: GCA_023375785.1. NCBI lineage: Eukaryota > Viridiplantae > Streptophyta > Zygnematophyceae > Desmidiales > Peniaceae > Penium > Penium margaritaceum. The sequence goes on along the minus strand of SZWC01000257.1, from coordinate 489,390 downwards.
TTGTGGTCAGTGTGTTTCTGACCAGTGTGCTGATGAACAGTGTGATTGACCAGTGTGCTTCTTACCAGTGTGTTTCTGACCATTGTGTTTCTGACCAGTGTGTTTCTGACCAATGTGTTGATGAACAGTGTGTTTATGAACACTGTGTTTCTGACCTGTGTGTTTCTGATCAGTGTGTTTCCGACCAGTGTGTTTCTGACCAGTGTGTTTCTCAACACTGTTTCTGACCACTGTGTTTCTGACCACTGTGTTTCTGTCCGCTGTGTTTCTGACCACTGTGTTTCTGACCACTGTGTTTCCAACCACTGTGTTTCTGCCCAGTGTGTATGGGACCATTGCGTGTCTGACCATTGTGTTTCTGACCACTGCGTTTTTGACCAGTGTGTATCTGACCAGTGTATTTGTGACCAGGGAGTTTTTTACCAGTGTGTTTCTGACCAGTGTGTTTCTGACCAGTGTCTTTCTGACCACTGTGTTCCTCACCACTGTGTTTATGACCCTGTGTTTGTGACCACTATGTTTCTCACCAGTGTGTTTCTGACCATTATGTTTCTGACCAGTGTGTTTAGGACCACTGTGTTTCTGACCACTGTGTTTCTGACCACTGTGTTTCTGTCCACTGTGTTTTCGACAACTGTGTTTCTGACCAGTGTGTTTCTGACCAGTGAGTTTCTGACCAGTGTGTTTATGACCACTGCGTTTCTGACCACCATGTTTCTGACTAGTGTGTTTCTGACCACTGTGCTTCTGACCATTGTATTTCTGACCACTGTTTTTCTGACCAGAGTGTTTCTGACCAGTGTGTTTCTGACCAGTGTGTTTCTGAACAGTGTGTTTCTGACCAGTGCATTTCTAACCAGTGTGTTTCTGAACAGTGTGTTTCTGACCAGTGTGTTTCTGACCAGTGTGTTTCTGACCACTGGGTTTATGACCACAGTGTTTATGACCACTGTGTTTCTGACCACTATGTTTCTGACCAGTGTGTTTCTGACCAGTGTGTTTCTGACCACTGCGTTTCTGACCACCATGTTTCCGGCCAGTGTGTTTCTGACCACTGTGTTTCTCACCACTGTGTTTCTGACCAATGTGTTTCTGACCAGTGTGTTTCTGACCAGTGTGTTCCTGACCAGTGTGTTTCTGACCACTGTGTTCCTGACCACTGTGTTTCTGACCAGTGTGTTTCTGACCAGTGTGTTTCTGACCACTGTCTTTCTGACCAGTGTCTTTCTGACCACTGTGTTTCTGACCAGTGTGTTACTGACCAGTGTGTTTCTTACCACTGTGTTTTTACCAGTGTTTTTCTTACCATTGTGTTTCTGGCCAGTGTGTTTCTGACCAGTGCGTTGATGAACAGTTTGTTTCCGACCAGTGTGTTTCTGACCAGTGCGTTTCTGACCAGTGTGTTTCTGACCCATGTGTTTCTGACCAGTGTGTTTCTGACCAGTGTGTCTCTGACCAGTGTGTTTATGACCACAGTGTTTATGACCACTGTGCTTCTGACCAATGTGTTTCTGACCAGTGTGTTTCTGACCAGTGTGTTTCTGACCACTGCGTTTCTGACCACCATGTTTCTGACCAGTGTGTTTCTGATCACTGTGTTTCTGACCAATTTTTTTCTGACCACTGTGTTTCTGACCAGTTTGTTTCTGACCAGTGTGTTTCTGACCAGTGTGTTTCTGACCACTGTGTTTCTGACCACTGTGTTTCTGACTAGTGTGTTTCTGACCACTGTATTTCTGACTAGTGTGTTTCTCACCAGTATGTTTCTGACCAGTGTGTTTCTGACCAGTGTGTTACTGACCACTGTGTTTCTTACCTGTGTGTTTCTGACCATTGTGTTTCTGACCACTGTGTTTCTGACCAGTGTGTTGATGAACAGAGAGTTTATGAACACTGTGTTTCTGACCAGTGTGTTTTTGACCAGTGTGTTGCCAACCAGTGTGTTTCTGACCAGTGTGTTTCTGAACACTGTTTCTGACCACTGTGTTTCTGACCACTGTGTTTCTGAACGCTGTGTTTCTGACCACTGTGTTTCAGACCAATGTGTTTCCGACCACAGTGTTTCTGCACAGTGTTTTTGGGACCATTGCGTTTCTGACCATTGTGTTTCTGACCACTGCGTTTCTGACCAGTCTGTTTCTGACCAGTGTATTTCTGACCAGTGAGTTTTTGACCAGTGTGTTTCTGACCAGTGTGTTTCTGACCAGTGTCTTTCTGACCATTGTGTTCCTCACCACTGTGTTTCTGACCATAGTGTTTATGACCAGTGTATTTCTGACCAGTGTCTTTCTGACCATTGTGTTCCTCACCCCTGTGTTTCTGACCACTATATTTCTGACCAGTGTGTCTCTGACCACTGTGTTTCTTACCAGTGTGTTTCTGACCACTGTGTTTCTAACCAGTGTGTTTCTGACCACTGCGTTTCGGACCACTGTGTTTATGACCACTGTGTTCATGACCACTGTATTTATGACCAGTTTGTTTCTGACCACTGTGTTTCTGACTAATGTGTTTATGGCCACTCTGTTTCTGACCACTGTGTTTCTGACCACTGTGTTTATGGACAATGTGTTTCTGACCGCTGTGTTTCTGACCACTCTGTTTCTGACCACTGTGTTTCTCACCACTGTGTTTCTGACCAATGTGTTTCTGACCAGTGTGTTTCTGACCAGTGTGTTCCTGACCATTTTGTTTCTGACCATTGTGTTTCTGACCATTGTTTTTCTGACCAGTGAGTTTCTGACCAGACAGTTTCTGACCACTGTGTTTCCAGCCTCTGAGTTTGTGACCAGTGTCTTTATGACCAGTGTGTTTCTGACCACCGTGTTTCTGAACACTGTGTTTCTGACCACTGTGTTTCTGACCACTGTGTTTCGACCACTGTGCTTCTGACCACTGTGTTTCTAACCACTGTGTTTCCTGACCACTGTGTTTCTCACCAGTGTGTTTTTGACAAGTGTGTTATTGACCACTGTGTTTCTGACTTGCGTGTTTACGGACACTGTGTTTCTGACCACCGTGTTTGTGACCAGTGTGTTTCTGACCAGGTTGTGTCTGACCAGTGTGTTTTTCACCAGTGTGTTTCTGACCACTGTGTTTCTGACCACTGTGTTTCTGACCACTGTTTTTCTGACAAGTGTGTTTCTGGCCACTGTGTTTCTGACCACTGTGTTTCTGACCAGTGTGTTTCTGACGACTGTGTTTCTGACCATTGTGTTTCTGACCACTGTGTTTCTGGCCACTAAGTTTCTGACCCATGTGTTTCTGATGAGTGTGTTCCTGACCACTGTGTTTCCGACCACTGTGTTTATGACCCCTGTGTTTCTGACCAGTGTGTTTATGACCACTGTGTTTCTGACCACTATGTTTCTGACCACTGTATTTCTGACCACTCTGTTTGTGACCAGTGTGTTTATGACTGGTGTGTTTCTGACCACTGTGTTTCTGACCACTGTGTTTCTGACCACTGTGTTTATGACCACTGTGTTTCTGACCACTGTGTTTCTGACCACTGTGTTTGTCCACTGTGTTTCTTACCAGTGTGTTTCTGACCACTGTGTTTCTGACCACTGTATTTCTGACCAGTGTGTTTCTGACCAGTGTGTTTCTGACCACTGTATTTCTGACCAGTGTGTTTCTGACCAGTGTGTTTCTGACCACTGTATTTCTGACCAGTGTGTTTCTGACCAGTGTGTTTCTGACCACTGTATTTCTGACCAGTGTGTTTCTGACCAGTGTGTTTCTGACCACTGTATTTCTGACCAGTGTGTTTCTGACCAGTGTGTTTCTGACCACTGTATTTCTGACCAGTGTGTTTCTGACCAGTGTGTTTCTGACCACTGTATTTCTGACCAGTGTGTTTCTGACCAGTGTGTTTCTGACCACTGTATTTCTGACCAGTGTGTTTCTGACCAGTGTGTTTCTGACCACGGTGTTTCTGGCCACTGTGTTTCTGACCACTGTGTTTCTGACCACTGTGTTTATGACCACTGTGTTTCTGACCACTGTGTTTCTGACCACTGTGTTTGTCCACTGTGTTTCTTACCAGTGTGTTTCTGACCACTGTGTTTCTGACCAGTGTGTTTATGACCATAGTGTTTCTGAACACCGTGTTTCTGACCATAGTGTTTCTGACCAGTGTGTTTCTGACCACTGTATTTCTGACCAGTGTGTTTCTGACCAGTGTGTTTCTGACCAGTGTGTTTCAGACCACGGTGTTTCTGACATGTGTGTTTCAGACCAGTGTGTTTCTGACCACGGTATTTCTGGCCACTGTGTTTCTGACCACTGTGTTTCTGACCACTGTGTTTCTGACCACTGTGTTTCTGACCACTGTGTTTCTGATCCCTGAGTTTCTGACCATTGTGTTAATGACCACTGTGTTTCTGACCACCGTGTTTCTGACCAGTGTGTTTCTGACCACTCTGTTTCTGACCACTGTGTTTCAGACCACTGTGTTTCTGACCACTGTGTTTATGACAAGTGTGTTTCTGACCACTGTGTTTCTGACCACTGTGTTTCTGACTACTATGTTTCTGAGCAGTGTGTTTCTTACCAGTGTCTTTCAGACCAGTGTGTTTCTGACCAGGGTGTTTCGGACCAGTCTGTTTCTGACCACTATGTTTCCGACCACTGTATTTCTGACCAGTGTGTTTCCGGCCACTCTATTTCGGACCAGTGTGTTTCTGACCAGTGTGTTTCTGATTACAGTGTTTCTGACCACTCTGCTTCTGACCACAGTTTTTGTGACCTCTGTGTTTCACACCACTGTGTTTCTGGCCACTGTGTTTCTGACCAGTGTGTTTCTGACCAACGTGTCCCTGACCACTGTGTTTGTGACCTCTGTGCTTCTGACCACAGTGATTCTGACCACTGTGTTTCTGACCTCGGTGTTTATGACCAGTGTGTTTTTGACCAGTGTGTTTCTGACCACTGTGTTTCTGACCACTGTGTTTCTGACCACTGTGTTTCCGACGACTGTGTGTCTGACTACTGTGCTTCTGACCACTGTGTTCCTGACCAGTGTGTTTCTGACCACTGTGTTTCTGACCCCTGTGTTTCTGGCCACTGTGTTTCTGACCACTGTGTTTCTGAACAGTGTGTTTATGACCAGGTTGTGTCTGACCAGTGTGTTTATGACCAGGTTGTGTCTGACCAGTGTGTTTCTGACCACTATATTTCTAACCACGGTGTTTCAGACCAGTGTGTTTTTGACCAGTGTGTTTCTGACTACTGTGTTTCTGAACACTGTTTATGACCAGTGTTTTTCTGACCAGTGTGTTTCTGACCACTGTGTTTCTGACCACCGTGTTTTTGACCAGTGTGTTTCTGGCCACTGTGTTTCTGACCACTGTGTTTCTGACCACTGTACTTATGACTACTGTGTTTCTGACCCCTGTGTTTCTGACCAGTGTGTTTCTGACATATGTGTTTCTGACCAGTGTGTTTCTGACCAATGTGTTTCCGACTAGTGTGTTTCTGACCACTGTGTTTATGAACAATGTGTTTCTGACCAAAGTGTTTATGACCAGTGTGTTTCTGACCACCGTGTTTCCGACCACTGTGTTTCTGGCCATTGTGTTTCTGACCACTGTGTTTATGAGCAGTGTGTTTCTGATCAGTCTGTTTCAGACCAGTTTGTTTCTGACCAGTGTGTTTCGGACCGGTGTGTTTCTGACCAGTGTGTTTCTGACCACTGTGTTTCTGACCACTGTGTTTCTGACCACTGTGTTTCTGACCACTGTGTTTCTGACCAGTGAGTTTTTGACCAGCTTGTTCTTGACCAGTGTGTTTCTGGCCAGTGTGTTTCTGAACAGTGTTTCTGACCACTATGTTTCCGACAAGTGTGTTTCTGACCATTGTGTTTCTGAACACTATGTTTCTGACCAGTGTGTTTGTGACCAGTGTGTTTGTGACCAGTGTGTTTCAGACCAGTGTGTTTCTTACTAGTGTGTTTCTGACCAGTGTGTTTCTGACCACTGTCGTTCTGACAAATGTTCTTCTGACCAGTGTGTTTCTGACCAATGTGTTTCTGACCAGTATGTTTCTGACCACTATGTTTCCGACCACTGTGTTTATGACCACTGTGTTTCTGACCAGTGTGTTCCTGACCAGTGTGTTTCTGACCACTGTGTTCCTGACCACTGTGTTTCTGACCAGTGTGTTCCTGACCAGTGTGTTTCTGACCACTGTGTTCCTGACCACTGTGTTTCTGACCAGTGTGTTCCTGACCAGTGTGTTTCTGACCACTGTGTTCCTGACCACTGTGTTTCTGACCAGTGTGTTTCTGGCCAGTGTGTTTCTGACCACTGTGTTTCTGACGAGTGTGTTTCTGACCAGTGTGTTTCTGACCAGTGTGTTTCAGACCAGTGTGTTTCTTACTAGTGTGTTTCTGACCAGTGTGCTTCTGACCACTGTCGTTCTGACAAATGTTCTTCTGACCAGTGTGTTTCTGACCAATGTGTTTCTGACCAGTATGTTTCTGACCACTATGTTTCCGACCACTGTGTTTATGACCACTGTGTTTCTGACCACTGTGTTTCAGACCAGTGTGTTCCTGACCACTGTGCATCTGACCAGTGTATTACTGACCGGTGTGTTTCTGACCACTGTGTTTCCGACCACTTGGTTTTTGACCACTCTGTTTCTGACAACTGTGTTTCTGACAACTGTATTTCCGACCAGTGTGTTTCTGTCCACTGTGTTCTTGACCAGTGTGTTTCTGACCACTGTGTTTCTGAGCACTGTATTTCTGACCACTGCGTTTCTGACCACTGTGTTTCTCACCACTGTGTTTCTCACCACTGTGTTTCTGAGCACTGTGTTTCTGAGCACTGTGTTTCTGACCACTGTGTATCTGACCACTGTGTTTCTGACAGGGTGTTTCTGACCAATGTGTTTCTGACCACTGTGTTTATGACCACTGTGTTTCTGACCACTGTGTTTCTGACAGAGTGTTTCTAACCAATGTGTTTCTGACCGCAGTGTTTCTGTCCACTGTGTTTCTGACGGCTGTGTTTCTGACCTCTGTGTTTCTAACCACTGTGTTTCTGACCACTGTGTTTCTTTCCCCTGTGTTTCTAACCAGTGTGTTTCTTACGACTGTGTTTCTGACCAGTGTGTTTCTGACCACTGGGTTTCTGACCACCGTGTTTTTGACCAATATGTTTCTGACCACTGTGTTTATGACCACTGTGTTTCTGAACACTATGTTTCTGACCAGAGTGTTTCTGACCAGTGTGTTTCTGACCAATGTGTTTCTGACCACTGTGTTTATGACCACTGTGTTTCTGACCAGTGTGTTTCTGACCAGTGTGTTTCTGACCAGTGTGTTTAACACCGGTGTGTTTCTGATCACTGTGTTTCTGACCAGTGTATTTCTGACCACTGTGTTTCTGACCAGTGTGTTCCTGACCAGTGTGTTTCTGACCACTGTGTTTCTGACCACCGTGTTTCTGACCAGTGTGTTTATGACCACTGTGTTCCTAACCAGTGTGTTCTGACCAGTGTGTTTCTGACCACTGTGTTTCTGAGCACTATGTTTCTGACCATTGTGTTTCTGACCAGCGTGTTTCTAACCAGCGTGTTTCTGACCAGTGTGTTTGTGAACAGTGTGGTTCTGACCACACTGTTTCTGACCAGTGTGTTTCAGACCACTGTGTTTCTGACCGCTGTGTTTCTGACCAGTGTGTTTCTTACCAGAATGTTTCTGGCCAGTGTGTTTCTGACCGGTGTGTTTCAGACCAGTGTGTTTCTGACCACCGTGTTTCTGACAAGTGTGTTTCTGACCACTGTGTTTCTAACCAATGTGTTGCTGGCCCCTATGTTTCTGACCACTGTGTTTCTGACCATTCTGTTTCTTACCACACTATTTGTTACCAGTGTGTTTCTGACCACTGTGTTTCTTAACAGTGAGTTTCTGACCACTGCCTTTCTCACAAGTGTGTTTCTGACCACTGTGTTTCTGAACACTGTGTTTCTGACCTGTGTGTTTCTGTCCACTGTGTTTCTGACCACTGTGTTTCTGACCAGTGTGTTTCTGACCACTGTGTTTCTAACCAATGTGTTGCTGGCCCCTATGTTTCTGACCACTGTGTTTCTAACCAATGTGTTGCTGGCCCCTATGTTTCTGACCACTGTGTTTCTGAACACTGTGTTTCTGACCTGTGTGTTTCTGTCCACTGTGTTTCTGACCACTGTGTTTCTGACCAGTGTGTTTCTGACCAGTGTGTTTCTGACCAGTGTGTTTCTGACCAGTGTGTTTCTGACCACTGGTTTCTGACAACCGTGTTTATGACCACTGTGTTTCTGACCAGTGTGCTTCTGACCACTGTATTTATGGCAAGTGTGTTTCTGACCAGTGTGTTTCTGACCAGTGTTTTTCTGACTACTGTGTTTCTGACCACTGTGTTTCTGACCATTGTGTTTCTGACCAGCCTGTTTCGGACCAGTGTGTTTCTGACCAGTGTGTTCCTGAACAGTGTGTTTCTGACCACTGAGTTTCTGTCCAGTGTGTTTCTGACCACCGTGTTTCTGACCATTGTGTTTCTTACAGTGTGTTTCTGACCACTGTGTTTGTGACCAGTGTATTTCTTACCAGTGTCTTTCTGACCACTGTGTTTCTGACAAGTGTGTTTCTGACCACTATGTTTCGGACCAATGTGTTGCTGGCCACTATGTTTCTGACCACGGTGTTCTGACCACTGTGTTTCTGACCAGTGTGTTTCCGACCACTGTGTCTTTCTGAGCAGTGTGTTTATGACCACTGTGTTTCTGAACACTGTGTTTCTGACCACTGTGTTTTTGGCTACTGTGTTTCTGACCTCTGTGTTTCTGACCACTGTGTTTCTGACCACTGTGTTTCTGACCACTGTTTTTCTGACCAGTGTGTTTCTGACCACTGTGTTTCTGACTATTGTGTTTCTGACCCCTGTGTTTCTGACCACTGTGTTTCTGACCAGTGTGTTTCTGACCACTGTGTTTCTGGCCAGTGTGTGTCTGACCAGTGTGTTTCTGACCATTGTGTTTCTGACCAGTGTGTCTCTGACCAGTGTGTTTCTGACCACTGTGTTTCTGGCCAGTGTGTGTCTGACCAGTGTGTTTCTGACCATTGTGTTTCTGACCAGTGTGTCTCTGACCAGTGTGTTTCTGACCACTGTGTTTCTGGCCAGTGTGTGTCTGACCAGTGTGTTTCTGACCATTGTGTTTCTGACCAGTGTGTCTCTGACCAGTGTGTTTCTGACCACTGTGTTTCTGGCCAGTGTGTGTCTGACCAGTGTGTTTCTGACCATTGTGTTTCTGACCAGTGTGTCTCTGACCAGTGTGTTTCTGACCACTGTGTTTCTGGCCAGTGTGTGTCTGACCAGTGTGTTTCTGACCATTGTGTTTCTGACCAGTGTGTCTCTGACCAGTGTGTTTCTGACCACTGTGTTTCTGGCCAGTGTGTGTCTGACCAGTGTGTTTCTGACCATTGTGTTTCTGACCAGTGTGTCTCTGACCAGTGTGTTTCTGACCACTGTGTTTCTGGCCAGTGTGTGTCTGACCAGTGTGTTTCTGACCAGTGTGTTTCTGACCACAATGTTTCTGACCACTGTGTTTCTGACCAGTGTGTTTCTGACCAGCGTGTTTCTGACCAGTGTGTTTCTGAGCACTGTGTTTCTGAACACTTTGTTTATGACCACCGTGTTTCTCACCAGTGTGTTAATAAACATTGTGTTTCCGACCACTGTGTTTCTGACCAGTGTGTTTATGACCACTGAGTTTCTGGCCCCTGTATGTCTGACCAGTGTGTTTCTGACCACTGGGTTTCTGACCAGTGTGTTTCTGAACTGTGTGTTTCTGACTATTGTGTTTCTGAACTCTGCATTTCTGACCACTGTGTTTCTCACCAGTGTGTTTCTGACCACTGTTTTTCTGACCAGTGTGTTTCTGACCACTGTGGTTCTGGTCACCGTGTCTCTGACCACTATGTTTCTGACCACTGTGTTTCCGACCACTGTGTTTCTGACCACTGTGTTTTTGACCCTGTGTTTCTGACCACTGTGTTTCTGACCACTATGTTTCTAACCACTGTGTTTCTGACTAGTGTGTTTCTGACCAGTGTGTTTCTGAGCACTGTGAGTGTGTTTCTGACGTTTCTGACCAGTGTGTTTCTGACCAGTGTGTTTCTGAGCACTGTGTTTCTGACCACTGTGTTTCTGACCAGTGTGTTTCTGACCAGAGTGGTCCTGACCACTGTGTTTCTGACCACGGTGTTTCTGACCACTGTGTTTTCGACCAGTGTGTTTCTGACCAGTGTGTTTTGACCAGTGTGTTTCTGACCACTGTGTTTCTGACCACTGTGCTTCTTACCAGTGTGTTTCTGACCACTTTCTTTCTGACCAGTGTGTTTCTGACCCTTGTGTTTCTGACCACTGGTTTCTGACCACTTTGTTTATGACCAGTGTGTTTGTGACCAGTGTGTTTCTGACCACAGTGTTGCTGGCCAGTGTGTGTCTGACCAGTGTGTTTCTGACCATTGTGTTTCTGACCACTGTGTTTCTGACCACTGTGTTTCTGACCAGTGTGTTTCTGACCAGTGTGTTTCTGACCAGTGTGTTTCTGACCACTGAGTTTGTGACAACTGTGTTTCTGACCACTGTGTTTCCGAGCACTGTGTTTCTGGCCAGTGTGCCTCTGACCACTGTGTTTCTGACCACTGTGTTTCGTAATAGTGTACCTATGACCATTGTGTTTCTGACCACTGTGTTGATGACCACTGTGTTTCTGACCAGTGTGTTTCTGACCACTGTGTTTCTGACCATTGTGTCTCTGACCAGTGTGTTCCTGACCACTGTGTTTCTGACCACTGTGTTTCTGACCACTGTGTTACTGGCCAGTGTGTTTCTGACCACTGTGTTTCTGACCACTGTGTTTCTGAGCACTGTATTTCTAAACATTGTGTTTATGAAGACCGTGTTTCTGACCACTTTCTTTCTGACCACTTTCTTTCTGACCACTGTGTTTCTGACCAGTGTGTTTCTGACCATTGTGTTTCAGACCAGTGTGTTTCTGACCAGTGTGTTTCTGACCAATGTGTTTTTTAACAGTGTGTTTCTGACCTCTGTGTTTCTGACCAGTGTGTTTCTGGCCACTGTGGTTCTGACCAGTGTGTTTCTGACCAGTGTGTTTCTGACCACTTGGTTTATGACCACCGTGTTTCTGACCAGTGTGTTACTGACAACTGTGTTTCCGACCACTGTGCTTCTGACCAGTGTGTTTATGACCACTGTGTTCCTGGCCAGTGTATTTCTGACCAGTGTGTTTCTGACCACTGTGTTTCTGACCA
>SZWC01000257.1:455451-474143 GCA_023375785.1 Penium margaritaceum | reverse complement strand
ACAGTGGTAAGAAACACCTTGGTCATAAGCACAGTGGTCAGAAACATAGTGGTCAGAAACACACTGGTCACAAACACACTGGTCAGAAACACACTGGTCAGAAACTCACTGGTGGGAAACACATTGGTCAGAAACACAGTGGTCAGAAACACACTGGTCAGAAACACACTGGTCAGAAACACACTGGTCAGAAAAACAGTGGTCAGAAACACAGTGGTCAGAAAGATACTGGTCAGAAACACAGTGGTCAGAAACACAGTGGTCAGCAACATAGTGGTCAGAAACACAGTGGTCAGAAACACACTGGTCAGAAACACAGAGGTCAGAAACACAGTGGTCAGAAAGATACTGGTCAGAAACACAGTGGCCAGAAATAAAGTGGTCACAAACACACTAGTCAGAAACACACTGGTCAGAAACACAGAGGTCAGAAACACAGTGGTCAGAAAGATACTGGTCAGAAACACAGTGGCCAGAAATAAAGTGGTCACAAACACACTAGTCAGAAACACACTGGTCAGAAACACAGAGGTCAGAAACACAGTGGTCAGAAAGATACTGGTCAGAAACACAGTGGCCAGAAATAAAGTGGTCACAAACACACTAGTCAGAAACACACTGGTCAGAAACACAGAGGTCAGAAACACAGTGGTCAGAAAGATACTGGTCAGAAACACAGTGGCCAGAAATAAAGTGGTCACAAACACACTAGTCAGAAACACACTGGTCAGAAACACAGAGGTCAGAAACACAGTGGTCAGAAAGATACTGGTCAGAAACACAGTGGCCAGAAATAAAGTGGTCACAAACACACTAGTCAGAAACACACTGGTCAGAAACACAGAGGTCAGAAACACAGTGGTCAGAAAGATACTGGTCAGAAACACAGTGGCCAGAAATAAAGTGGTCACAAACACACTAGTCAGAAACACACTGGTCAGAAACACAGAGGTCAGAAACACAGTGGTCAGAAAGATACTGGTCAGAAACACAGTGGCCAGAAATAAAGTGGTCACAAACACACTAGTCAGAAACACACTGGTCAGAAACACACTGGTCAGAAAAACAGTGGTCAGAAACACAGTGGTCAGAAAGATACTGGTCAGAAACACAGTGGTCAGAAACACAGTGGTCAGCAACATAGTGGTCAGAATCACAGTGGACAGGAACACAGTGATCAGAAACACAGTGGTCAGAAACGCACTGGTCAGAAACACACTGGTCAGAAACACATTGGTCAGAAATACAGTGGTAAAAAACACACTCGTCAGAAACACTGAGGTAATAAACACACTGGTCAGAAACACACTGGTCAGAAACACAGTTGTAAGAAACAAAGTCGTCAGAAACACACTGGTGAGAAACACAGTGGTCAGAAACACACGGGTCAGAAACACAGTGGTCAGAAACACACTGGTCACAAACAATCTGGTAAAACATACAGTGGTCAGAAACACACTGGTCAAAAACACAGGGGTGAGAAACACTGTGGTTAGAAACACACTGGTCAGAAACACATTAGTCAGAAACACAGTGGCCAGAAATAAAGTGGTCACAAACACACTAGTCAGAAACACACTGGTCAGAAACACAGTGGTCAAAAACACAGTGGTCAGAAGCCCACTGGTCAGAAACACAGTGGTCAGAAACACACCGGTCACAAACACAGTGGTCAGAAACACACTGGTCGGACACACAGTGGTCAGAAACACAGTGGTCAGAAACATAGTGCTTGGAAACACAGTGGTCAGAAACACACTTGAAAGAAACACACTGGTCATAACATAGTGGCCAGAAACACACAGGTCAGAAACACACTGGTCAGACACACAGTGGTCATACACACACTGGTCAGAAACACAGTGAAGGTCGTTGTACTTGGTAGTTGAGAACCGATATTCCCATAGCATTGTTTCTTGTCGTGACTGTTTGTGACTCGTGTTATGGTTGGTCAACGTTGACCACCGATATTGAAATATTGTGGTCATGATCAGTGACATATGCCTAGTTTGGTTGTTTCATGTGCATATTAGCCACACCATGCCACTACGTATTGAAGTTCTTTGTCCTTTCTAGTCAATACATAGGCTTCCCAAACCATTGTCTCTCTGGCTTACCATTTGTGACTCGTGTTATGAGTTGTCAGTGTTGACCACACATAGTGGAGTTATTCGGTCATAGTCATTGACGTATGCATCCTTTGGTTTGTTACTGTGCACGCTAGCCATACCGTGCCACTTCTTATTGAAGGTCTTTGTACTTCATAGTTGATAACTAGTGTTCCCAACCCATTGTTTTCCCCTCTGACCATTTGTGACTCGTGTTATGCGTTTTCAACATTGACCACGTGAAGTGAAATTCTTTCGTCTTGGTCATTGCCATATTCATACTTTGGATCGTCACTGTGCATTGAAGCCACATTGTGCCACTACATGTTGAAGGTATTTGTACTTGGTAGTAGATAACTAGTATTCACAAACCATTAGGTTCCACCCTGACCATTTGTGACTCGTGTTGTGAGTTGTCAAAGTTTACCACACTTAGTGACATTATTTGGTCATGGTCAGTGACATATGCCTGCTTTGGATGATCATCGTGCATGGTCCCCACACCGTGCCACAATGTATTCAAGCCCCTTATGCTTGCTATGTGATACGTGGTGTTCCCAAACCATTGTTTCCCCCTCAGACTATCTGTGACTCGTATTATGAGTTGTCAACGTGGACCACACACAGCAGATTTATTTGGTCAAAGGCAGTAAATATGCCTACTTTGGTTGGTCATTGTGCATGGTAGCCACACCGCGCTACTACTGAATGCAGGTCATTGTACTTGGTAGCTGAGTCATCAGTGACATGTGCCTAGTTTAATTGTTTGCTGTGCATATTAGCCACACCGTGCTACTACGTATTGAAGTTCTTTGTCCTTCCTAGCCAATGCATAGGCTTCCCAATCCATTGTTTTCCCCTCTGACCATTTGTGATACGTGAATTTTTTTTGTCATGGTAAGTGACACATGCATACTTTGGTTGGTCACTGTGCATTGAGGCCACAGTGTGCCAGTACATATTGAAGGTATCTGTACTTGCTAGTAGATAACTAGTATTCACAAACCATTACCTTCCACCCTGACCATTTGTGACTCGTGTTGTGAGTTGTCAAAGTTTAGCACACTTAATGACATTGTTTGGTCATGGTCAGTGACATATGCCTACTTTGGTTGGTCATCGTGCATGGTCTCCACACCGTGCCACAACGTATTGAACTCCCTTGTGCTTGCTATGTGATACTTGGTGTTTCCAACCCATTGTTTCCCCCTCTGACCATTTGTGACTCGTATTATGAGTTGTCAACGTTGACCACACACAGCGGATTTCTTTGGTCAAAGGCAGTACATATGCCTACTTTGGTCGGTTATTGTACATGGTAGCCATACCGTGCTACTACTGAATGAAAGTCGTTGTACTTGGCAGTTGAGAACCGATATTCCCATAGCATTGTCTCCAGTCCTGACCGTTTGTGACTCGTGTTATGGTTGGTCAACGTTTACCACCCATATTGAAATCATGTGGTCATGATCAGTGACATATGCCTAGTTTGGTTGTTTGGTGTGCATATTAGCAACACCGTACCACTACGTATTGAAGCGCTTTGTCCCTTTTAGTCAATACATAGGCTTCTCAAACCATTTTCTCTCCCTCTGACCATTTGTGACTCGCGTTATGGGTTGTCAATGTTGACCACACATAGTGGACTTATTCGGTCGTAGTCAGTGACGTATGCATCCTTTGGTTGGTCACTGTGCACGCTAGCCATACCGTGCAACTGCTTGTTGAAGGTCTTTGTACTTCCTAGTTGATAACTAATGTTCCCAACCCATTGTTTTCCCCTCTGACCATTTGTGACTCGTGTTATGCGCTTTCAACGTTGACCACATGAAGTGAAATTCCTTCGTCATGGTCAGTGACATATGCATTCTTTGGGTGGTCACTGTGCATTGAAGCCACATTGTGCCACTACATGTTGAAGGTATTTGTACTTGGTAGTAGATAACTAGTATTCACAAACCATTACCTTCCATCATGACCATCTGTGACTTGTGTTGTGAGCTGTCAAAGTTTACCACACTTAGTGACATTATCTGGTCATGGTCCGTGACATATGCCTACTTTGGTTGGTCATCGTGCATGGTCCCCACACGGTGCCACAACATATTGAAGCCCCTTGTGCTTGCTATGTGATACGTGGTGTTCCCAAACCATTGTTCACCCCTTTGACCATTTTTTACTCGTATTATGAGTTGTCAACATGGACCACACACAGCGGATTTCTTTGGTCAAAGGCAGTAAATATGCCTACTTTGGTCGGTCATTGTGCATGGTAGCCACACTGCGCTACTACTGACTGAAGGTCATTGTACTTGGTAGTTGAGAACCGATATTCCCATAGCATTGTTTCATGTCCTGCCCGTTTGTGACTCGTGTTATGGTTGGTCAACGTTGACCACCCATATTGAACTTACGTGGTCATGATCAGTGACATATGCCTACTTTGGTTGGTCATCGTGCATGGTCTCCACACCGTGCCACAACATATTGAAGCCCCTTGTGCTTGCTATGTGATACGTGGTGTTCCCAAACCATTGTTCCCCCCTCTGACCATTTGTGACTCGTGTTATGGTTGGTCAACGTTGACCACCCATATTGAAATTACGTGGTCATGATCAGTGACATATGCCTAGTTTGGTTGTTTGGTGTGCATATTAGCCACACCGTGCCACTACGTATTGAAGTTCTTTGTCCTTTCTATACAATACACAGGCTTCCCAAACCATTTTCTCTCCCTCTCACCATTTGTGACTCGTGTTGTGATTTGTCAATGTTGACCACACAAAGTGGACTTATTCGGTCGTAGTCAGTGACGTATGCATCCTTTGGTTGGTCACTGTGCACGCTAGCCATACCGTGCCACTGCTTGTTGAAGGTATTTGTACTTCCTAGTTGATAACTAGTGTTCCCAACCCATTGTTTTCTCCTCTGACCATTTGTGACTCGTGTTATGCGTTTTCAACGTTGACCACATGAAGTGAAANACTCGTATTATGAGTTGTCAACATGGACCACACACAGCGGATTTCTTTGGTCAAAGGCAGTAAATATGCCTACTTTGGTCGGTCATTGTGCATGGTAGCCACACTGCGCTACTACTGACTGAAGGTCATTGTACTTGGTAGTTGAGAACCAATATTCTCATAGCATTGTTTCCTCTCCTGGCCGTTTGTGACTCGTGTTATGGTTGGTCAACGTTGACCACCCATTTTGAACTTTTCTGGTCATGATCCGTGACATATACCTAGTTTGATTGTTTGGTGTGTACATTAGCCACACCGTGCCACTACGTATTGAAGTTCTTTGTCCTTTCTAGCCAACACATAGGCTTCCCAATCCATTGTTTTCCCCTCTGATCATTTGTGACTCGTGTTATGCGTTTTCAGCGTTGGCCACATGAAGTGAAATTTGTTCGTCATGGTTAGTGACATATGCATACTTTGGTTGGTCACTATGCATTGAAGCCACATTGTGCCACTACATGTTGAAGGTATTTGTACTTGCTAGTAGATAACTAGTATTCACAAACCAATACCTTCCACCCTGACCATTTGTGACTCGTGTTGTGAGTTGTCAAAGTTTACCACACTTAGTGACATTACTTGGTCATGGTCAGTGACATATTCCTACTTTGGTTGGTCATCGTGCATGGTCTCCACACCGTGCCACAACGTATTGAAGCCCTTTGTGCTTGCTATGTGATACTTGGTGTTCCCAAACCATTGTTTCCCCCTCTGACCATTTGTGACTCGTATTATGAGTTGTCAACGTTGACCACACACGGCAGATTTCTTTGGTCAAAGGCAGTACATATGCCTACTTTGGTCATTCATTGTGCATGGTAGCCACACCGTGCTACTACTGACTGAAGGTCGTTGTACTTGGTAGTTGAGAACCGATATTCCCATAGCATTGTTTCATGTCCTGCCCGTTTGTGACTCGTGTTATGGTTGGTCAACGTTGACCACCCATATTGAAATTNGTTATGAGTTGTCAATGTTGACCACACATAGTGGACTTATTCGGTCGTAGTCAGTGACGTATGCATCCTTTGGTTGGTCACTGTGCACGCTAGCCATACCGTGCCACTGCTTGTTGAAGGTATTTGTACTTCCTAGTTGATAACTAGTGTTCCCAACCCATTGTTTTCTCCTCTGACCATTTGTGACTCGTGTTATGCGTTTTCAACGTTGACCACATGAAGTGAAACTCTTTCGTCATGGTCAGTGACATATGCATACTTTGGGTGGTCACTGTGCATTGAAGCCACATTGTGCCATTACATATTGAAGGTAATTGTACTTGCTAGTAGATAACTAGTATTCACAAACCATTACCTTCCATCCTGACCATTTGTGACTCATGTTGTGAGTTGTCAAAGTTTACCACACTTAGTGACATTATTTGGTCATGGTCAATGACATATGCCTACTTTGGTTGGTCATCGTGCGTGGTCTCCACACCGTGCCACAACTTATTGAAGCCCCTTGTGCTTGCCATGTGATACTTGGTGTTCCAAAACCATTGCTTCCCCCTCTGACCATATGTGACTTGTATTATGAGTTGTCAACGTGGACCACACACAGCGGATTTCTTTGGTTAAAGGCAGTAAATATGCCTACTTTGGTCGGTCATTGTGCATGGTAGCCATACCGTGCTACTACTGATTGAATGTCATTGTACTTGGTAGTTGGGAACCGATATTCTCATAGCATTGTTTCCGCTTCTTATCGTTTGTGACTCGTGTTATGGTTGGTCAGCGTTGATCACCCATGTTGAAATTCTGTGGTCATGATCAGTGACGTATGCCAAGTTTGATTGTTTGGTGTGCATATTAGCCACACCGTGCCACTACGTATTGAAGTTCTTTGCCCTTTCTAGTCAATACATATGCTTCCCAAACCATTGTCTCTCCATCTAACCATCTAGGACTGGCGTTATGGGTTGTCAATGTTGACCACACATAGTGGACTTATTCGGTCGTAGTCAGTCACGTATGCATCCTTTGGTTGGTCACTGTGCACGCTAGCCATACCGTGCAACTGCTTGTTGAAGGTCTTTGTACTTCCTAGTTGATAACTAGTGTTCCCAACCCATTTTTTTCCCCTCTGACCATTTGTGACTCGTGTTATGCGCTTTCAACGTTGACCACATGAAGTGAAATTCCTTCGTCATGGTCAGTGACATATGCATACTTTGGGTGGTCAATGTGCATTGAAGCCACATTGTGCCACTACATGTTGAAGGTATTTGTACTTGCTAGTAGATAACTAGTATTCACAAACCATTACCTTCCACCCTGACCATCTGTGACTCGTGTTGTGAGCTGTCAAAGTTAACCACACTTAGTGACATTATCTGGTCATGGTCAGTGACATATGCCTACTTTGGTTGGTCATCGTGCATGGTCCCCACACCGTGCCACAACATATTGAAGCCCCTTGTGCTTGCTATGTGATACGTGGTGTTCCCAAACCATTGTTCCCCCCTCTGACCATTTGTGACTCGTATTATGAGTTGTCAACATGGACCACACACAGCGGATTTCTTTGGTCAAAGGCAGTAAATATGCCTACTTTGGTCGGTCATTGTGCATGGTAGCCACACTACGCTACTACTGACTGATGGTCATTGTACTTGGTAGTTGAGAACCAATATTCTCATAGCATTGTTTCCTCTCCTGGCCGTTTGTGACTCGTGTTATGGTTGGTCAACGTTGACCACCCATTTTGAACTTTTCTGGTCATGATCAGTGACATATACCTAGTTTGATTGTTTGGTGTGTACATTAGCCACACCGTGCCACTACGTATTGAAGTTCTTTGTCCTTTCTAGCCAAAACATAGGCTTCCCAATCCATTGTTTTCCCATCTGATCATTTGTGACTCGTGTTATGCGTTTTCAGCGTTGACCACATGAAGTGAATTTTGTTCGTCGTGGTTAGTGACATATGCATACTTTGGTTGGTCACTGTGCATTGAAGCCACATTGTGCCACTACATGTTGAAGGTTTTTGTACTTGCTAGTAGATAACTAGTATTCACAAACCAATACCTTCCACCCTGACCATTTGTGACTCGTGTTGTGAGTTGTCAAAGTTTACCACACTTAGTGACATTACTTGGTCATGGTCAGTGACATATGCCTACTTTGGTTGGTCATCGTGCATGGTCTCCACACCGTGCCACAACGTATTGAAGCCCTTTGTGCTTGCTATGTGATACTTGGTGTTCCCAAACCATTGTTTCCCCCTGTGACCATTTGTGACTAATATGAGTTGTGAACGTTGACCACACACAGCAGATTTCTTTGGTCAAAGGCAGTTCATATGCCTACTTCGGTCGGTCATTGTGCATGGTAGCCACACCGTGCTACTACTGACTGAAGGTCATTGTACTTGGTAGTTGAGAACCGATATTCCCATAGCATTGTTTCATGTCCTGCCCATTTGTGACTCGTGTTATGGTTGGTCAACGCTGACCACCCATATTGAAATTATGTGGTCATGATCAGTGACATATGCCTAGTTTGGTTGTTTGGTGTGCATATCAGCCACACCGTGCCACTACGTATTGAAGTTCTTTGTCCTTTCTATACAATACATAGGCTTCCCAAACCATTTTCTCTCCCTCTGACCATTTGTGACTCGTGTTGTGAGTTGTCAATGTTGACCACACAAAGTGGACTTATTCGGTCGTAGTCAGTGACGTATGCATCCTTTGGTTGGTCACTGTGCACGCTAGCCATACCGTGCCACTGCTTGTTGAAGGTATTTGTACTTCCTAGTTGATAACTAGTGTTCCCAACCCATTGTTTTCCCCTCTGACCATTTGTGACTCGTGTTATGCGTTTTCAACGTTGACCACATGAAGTGAAACTCTTTCGTCATGGTCAGTGACATATGCATACTTTGGGTGGTCACTGTGCATTGAAGCCACATTGTGCCACTACATATTGAAGGTAATTGTACTTGCTAGTAGATAACTAGTATTCACAAACCATTACCTTCCACCCTGACCATTTGTGACTCATGTTGTGAGTTGTCAAAGTTTACCACACTTAGTAACATTATTTGGTCATGGTTAATGACATATGCCTACTTTGGTTGGTCATCATGCATGGTCCTCACACCATGCCACAACGTATTGAAGCCCCTTGTGCTTGCTATGTGATACGTGGTGTTCCCAAACCATTGTTTCCCCCCTCTGACCATTTGTGACTCGTATTATGAGTTGTCAACGTGGACCACACACAGCGGATTTCTTTGGTCGAAGACATTAAATATGCCTACTTTGGTCGGTCATTGTGCATGGTAGCCACACCGTGCTACTACTGACTGAAGGTCATTGTACTTGGTAGTTGAGAACCAATATTCTCATAGCATTGTTTTATCTCCTGACCCTTTGTGACTCGTGTTATGGTTGGTCAACGTTGACAGCCCATATTGATATTCTCTGGTCATGACCAGTGACATATGCCTAGTTTGATTGTTTGGTGTGCATATTAGCCACACCGTGTCACTGCGTATTGAACTTCTTTGTCCTTTCTAGCCAATACGTAGGCTTCCCCATCCATTGTTCTCCCCTCTGACCATTTGTGACTCGTGTTTTGCGTTTTCAACGTTGACCACATGAAGTGAGATTATTTCCTCATGCTCAATGACATATGCATACTTTGGTTGGTCACTGTGCATTGAAGCCACATTGTGCCACTACACATTGAATGTATTTGTACTTACAAGTAGATAACTAGTATTCACAAGCCATTACCTTCCACCCTGACCATTTGTGACTTGTGTTGTGAGTTGTCAAAGTTTACCACACTTAGTGACATTATTTGGTCATGGTCATTGACATATGCCTACTTTGGTTGGTCATCGTGCGTGGTCTCCACTCCGTGCCACAATGTATTGAAGCCCCTTGTGCTTGCCATGTGATACTTGGTGTTCCCAAACCATTGTTTCCCCCTCTGACCATCTGTGACTCGTATGATGAGTTGTCAATGTGGACCACACACAGCGGATTTCTTTGGTTAAAGGCAGTAAATATGCCTACTTTGGTCGGTCATTGTGCATGGTAGCCACACTACGCTACTACTGACTGATGGTCATTGTACTTGGTAGTTGAGAACCAATATTCTCATAGCATTGTTTCCTCTCCTGGCCGTTTGTGACTCGTGTTATGGTTGGTCAATGTTGACCACCCATTTTGAACTTTTCTGGCCATGATAAGTGACATATACCTAGTTTGATTGTTTGGTGTGTACATTAGCCACACCGTGCCACTACGTATTGAAGTTCTTTGTCCTTTCTAGCCAACACATAGGCTTCCCAATCCATTGTTTTCCCATCTGATCCTTTGTGACTCGTGTTATGCGTTTTCAGCGATGACCACATGAAGTGAATTTTGTTCGTCGTGGTTAGTGACATATGCATACTTTGGTTGGTCACTGTGCATTGAAGCCACATTGTGCGACTACATGTTGAAGGTTTTTGTACTTGCTAGTAGATAACTAGTATTCACAAACCAATACCTTCCACCCTGACCATTTGTGACTCGTGTTGTGAGTTGTCAAAGTTTACCACACTTAGTGACATTACTTGGTCATGGTCAGTGACATATGCCTACTTTGGTTGGTCATCGTGCATGGTCTCCACACCGTGCCACAACGTATTGAAGCCCTTTGTGCTTGCTATGTGATACTTGGTGTTCCCAAACCATTGTTTCCCCCTGTGACCATTTGTGACTCGTATTATGAGTTGTCAACGTTGACCACACACAGCAGATTTCTTTGGTCAAAGGCAGTTTATATGCCTACTTCGGTCGGTCATTGTGCATGGTAGCCACACCGTGCTACTACTGACTGAAGATCGTTGTACTTGGTAGTTGAGAACCGATATTCCCATAGCATTGTTTCATGTCCTGCCCGTTTGTGACTCGTGTTATGGTTGGTCAACGCTGACCACCCATATTGAAATTATGTGGTCATGATCAGTGACATATGCCTAGTTTGGTTGTTTGGTGTGCATATCAGCCACACCGTGCCACTACGTATTGAAATTCTTTGTCCTTTCTATACAATACATAGGGTTCCCAAACCATTTTCTCTCCCTCTGACCATTTGTGACTCGTGTTGTGAGTTGTCAATGTTGACCACACAAAGTGGACTTATTCGGTCGTAGTCAGTGACGTATGCATCCTTTGGTTGGTCACTGTGCACGCTAGCCATACCGTGCCACTGCTTGTTGAAGGTNTTTGTACTTCCTAGTTGATAACTAGTGTTCCCAACCCATTGTTTTCCCCTCTGACCATTTGTGACTCGTGTTATGCGTTTTCAACGTTGACCACATGAAGTGAAACTCTTTCGTCATGGTCAGTGACATATGCATACTTTGGGTGGTCACTGTGCATTGAAGCCACATTGTGCCACTACATATTGAAGGTAATTGTACTTGCTAGTAGATAACTAGTATTCACAAACCATTACCTTCCATCCTGACCATTTGTGACTCATGTTGTGAGTTGTCAAAGTTTACCACACTTAGTGACATTATTTGGTCATGGTTAATGACATATGCCTACTTTGGTTGGTCATCGTGCATGGTCCCCACACCGTGCCACAACGTATTGAAGCCCCTTGTGCTTGCTATGTGATACGTGGTGTTCCCAAACCATTGTTTCCCCCTCTGACCATTTGTGACTCGTATTATGAGTTGTCAACGTNAAGACATTAAATATGCCTACTTTGGTCGGTCATTGTGCATGGTAGCCACACCGGGCTACTTCTGACTGAAGGTCATTGTACTTGGTAGTTGAGAACCAATACTCTCATAGCATTGTTTTATCTCCTGACCCTTTGTGACTCGTGTTATGGTTGGTCAACGTTGACAGCCCATATTGATATTCTCTGGTCATGACCAGTGACATATGCCTAGTTTGATTGTTTGGTGTGCATATTAGCCACACCGTGTCACTGCGTATTGAACTTCTTTGTCCTTTCTAGCCAATACGTAGGCTTCCCCATCCATTGTTCTCCCCTCTGACCATTTGTGACTCGTGTTTTGCGTTTTCAACGTTGACCACATGAAGTGAGATTATTTCGTCATGCTCAATGACATATGCATACTTTGGTTGGTCACTGTGCATTGAAGCCACATTGTGCCACTACACATTGAATGTATTTGTACTTACAAGTAGATAACTAGTATTCACAAGCCATTACCTTCCACCCTGACCATTTGTGACTTGTGTTGTGAGTTGTCAAGGTTTACCACACTTAGTGACATTATTTGGTCATGGTCATTGACATATGCCTACTTTGGTTGGTCATCGTGCGTGGTCTCCACTCCGTGCCACAATGTATTGAAGCCCCTTGTGCTTGCCATGTGATACTTGGTGTTCCCAAACCATTGTTTCCCCCTCTGACCATCTGTGACTCGTATGATGAGTTGTCAACGTGGACCACACACAGCAGATTTCTTTGGTTAAAGACAGTAAATATGCCTACTTTGGTCGGTCATTGTGCATGGTAGCCACACCGCGCTACTACAGACTGAAGGTCATTGTACTTGGTAGTTGAGAACCGATATTGTCATAGCATTGTTTCCTATCCTGACCGTTTGTTACTCCTGTTATGGTTGGTCAACGTTGACCACCCATATTGAAATTGTCTGGTCATGATCAGTGACATTTGCCTAGTTTGATTGTTTGGTGTGTATATTAGCCGCACCGTGCCACTACGTACTGAAGTTCTTTGTCCATTCTAGCCAATATATAGGCTTCCCAAACCATTGTCTCTCTGGCTGACCATTTGTGACTTGTGTTATGAGTTGTCAATGTTGACCACACATAGTGGACTTATTCGGTCGTACTCAGTGACGTATGCATCCTTTGGTTGCTCACTGTGCACGCTAGCAATACCGTGTCACTGCTTGTTGAAGGTCTTTGTACTTCCTAGTTGATAACTAGTGTTCCCAATCCATTGTTTTCCCCTCTGACCATTTGTGACTCGTGTTATGCGTTTTCAACGTTGACCACATGAAGTGAAATTCTTTCGTCATGTTCAGTGACATATGCATACTTTGGTTGGTCACTGTGCATTGAAGCCACATTGTGTCTTGACATAATGAAGGTATTTGTACTTGCCAGTAGATAACTAGTATTCACAACCCATTATCTTCCACCCTGACCATTTGTGACTCGTGTTATGAGTTGTCAAAGTTTACCACAGTTAGTGACATTTTTTGGTCATGGTCAGTGACATATGCCTACTTTGGTTTGTCATCGTGCATGGTCTCCACACCGTGCCACAACGTATTGAAGCCCCTTGTGCTTGCTATGTGATACTTGGTGTTCCCAACCCATTGTTTCCCCCTCTGACAATTCGTGGCCCATAGTATGGGTTGTCAACGTTAACCACACATAGTAAAATTAGTTGGTCATGGTAAGTGGCACATGCCTAATCTGGTTGGTCAGTGTACATGGTAGCCACACCGTTCCACTACTTGCTGAAAGTATTTGCACTTGCTATTCAATAAATAGCAAAACGTTTCTCCCTTTGACACCAGGTCGATTTTTGTTTATTTGTTACGCGTAGGTGCCTTCACTGGAGTACTCCCTCCCAACCCCCTAGAGGGATGTTTTGTGGACGACCTGGAGGACAGATTTGCGACCGCATTATGACACCCCCCCCACCCCCCCCCCCCGGCTTAGGCTCAAAGGTGGAGTTGAGGTAGCACAATACAGCCAACCCCCCCCCCCAGGTCGTGAGCCTATTCTATATTGCACGTACAAGGATTAAAACCCAGGACCTATCGCTCCAGAATCTAACTCTATAAGCACTAAGCCAACTCACTTGGTGTTCATATGTTGTCCTAATGACATTATAAGGGTTGCTATGGGTAAAGGGCATAAAAGAAGGGGGTGTAAGATTATAGGCTAGTTTTCAAAAGTATGAATGATAACAATTTCAGTTTATTCATAAACAATTGACGCAGACTATGTTTTGAAATTTGCAACTTTGAGCTTGAATAACCTCTCAACCATTGCTGCAATTGACCAGCCGTAAGGAGGAAAGTTGACAAGACACGATGAAACTCTTTTTATGGTACTCAATGACACAAAAATATTTTGGTTGGTCATTGTGCATGGTAGCCATACCATGCCACCACTTATCGAAGGTCTTTGTACTTACTAGTCGATACCAAGTATTCCCAAACCATTATTTCCCCCTCTAACCATTTGTGACTCGTATCATGCATTGTCAAAGTTGACCACACACAGTGGATTTCTCTGGTCAAAGGCAGTACATATGCCTACTTTGGTCGGTCATTGTGCATGGTAGGCACACTGTGCTACTACTGATTGAAGGTCATTGTACTTGGTAGTTGAGAACCGATATTCTCATAGCATTGTTTCCTCTTCTTATCGTTTGTCACTTGTGTTATGGTTGGTCAGCATTGACCACCCATGTTGAAATTCCGTGGTCATGATCAGTGACGTATGCCAAGTTTGATTGTTTGGTGTGCATATTAGCCACACCGTGCCACTACGTATTGAAGTTCTTTGCCCTCCCTAGTCAATACATATGCTTCCCAAACCATTGTCTCTCCCTCTAACCATTTGGGACTGGCGTTATGAGTTGTCAATGTTGACCACACATAGTGGAGTTATTCGGTCGTAGTCAGTCACGTATGCATCCTTTGGTTGGTCACTGTGCACGCTAGCCATACCGTGCCACTGCTTGTTGAAGGTCTTTGTACTTGCTAGTTGATAACTAGTGTCCCCAATCCATTGTTTTTCCCTCTGACCATTTGTGACTCGTGTTATGCGTTTTCAACATTGACCACATACGTGAAATTTGTTCGACAAGGTCAGTGACATGCATACTTTGGTTGGTCACTGTGCACGCTAGCCATACCGTGCCACTGCTTGTTGAAGGTCTTTGTACTTGCTAGTTGATAACTAGTGTCCCCAATCCATTGTTTTTCCCTCTGACCATTTGTGACTCGTGTTATGCGTTTTCAACATTGACCACATACGTGAAATTTGTTCGACAAGGTCAGTGACATGCATACTTTGGTTGGTCACTGTGTATTGAGGCCACATTGTGCTAGTACTTATTGAAGGTATTTGTACTTGCTAGTATATAACTAGTATTCACAAACCATTACCTTCCACCCTTACCATTTGGGACTCGTGTTGTGAGTTGTCAAAGTTTACCACACTTAGTGACATTGTTTGGTCATGGTCAGTGACGTATGCCTACTTTGGTTGGTCATCGTGCATGGTCTCCACATCGTGCCACAACGTATTGAAGTCCCTTGTGCTTGCTATGTGATACTTGGTGTTTCCAAACCATTGTTTCCCCCTCTGACCATTTGTGACTCGTGTTATGAGTTGTCAACATAGACCACACACAGCGGATTTCTTTGGTCAAAGGCAGTACATATGCCTACTTTGGTCGGTCATTGTGGATGGTAGCCACACCACGCTACTACTGAATGCAGGTCATTGTACTTGGTAGCTGAGAACCGATATTCTCATAGCATTGTTTCCTCTCGTGACGGTTTGTGACTCGTGTTATGGTTGGTCAACGTTGACCACCCATATCGAAATTCTCTGGCCATGATCAGTGACATGTTCCTAGTTTGATTGTTTGCTGTGCATGTTAACCACACCGTGCCACTACGTATTGAAGTTCTTTGTCCTTCCTAGCCAAAGCATAGGCTTCCCAAACCATTGTTTTCCCCTCTGACCATTGTGACTCGTGTTATGCGTTTTCAACATTGACCACATACGTGAAATTTGTTCGTCATGGTTGGTGACATCTGCATACTTTGGTTGGTCACTGTGCATTGAGGCCACATTGTGCCAGGACATATCAAAGGTATTTGTACTTGCTAGTAGATAACTAGTATTCACAAACCATTACCTTCCACCCTGACCATTTGGGAATCGTGTTGTGAGTTGTCAAAGTTTACCACACTTAGTGACATTATCTGGTCATGGTCAGTGACGTATGCCTACTTTGGTTGGTCATCGTGCATGGTATCCACACCGTGCTACAACGTATTGAAGTCCCTTGTGCTTACTATGTGATACTTGGTGTTTCCAAACCATTGTTTCCCCCTCTGACCATTTGTGACTCGTGTTATGAATTGTCAACATTGACCACACACAGCGGATTTCTTTGGTCAAAGGCAATAAACATGCCTACTTTGGTCGGTCATTGTGCATGGTAGCCACACCGCGCTACTACTGACTGAAGGTTATTGTACTTGGTAGTTGAGAACCGATATTCTCATAACATTGTTTCCTCTCCTGACCGTTTGTGACTCGTGTTATGGTTGGTCAACGCTGACCACCCATATTGAAATCATGTGGTCATGATCAGTGACATATGCCTTGTTTGATTGTTTGGTGTGCATATTAGCCACACCGTGCCACCACGTATTGAAGATCTTTGTCCTTTCAAGTCAATACATAGGCTTTGCAAACCATTTTCTCTCCCTCTGACCATTAGTGACTCGTGTTATGGGTTGTCAATGTTGACCACACATAGTGTACTTATTCGGTCGTAGTCAGTGACGTATGCATCCTTTGGTTGGTCACTGTGCACGCTAGCCATACCGTGCCACTGCTTGTTGAAGGTCTATGTACTTCCTAGTTGATAACTAGTGTTCCCAACCCATTGTTTTCCCCTCTGACCATTTGTGACTCGTGTTATGCATTTTCAACGTTGACCACATGAAGTGAAATTCCTTCGTCATGGTCAGTGACATATGCATACTTTGGGTGGTCACTGTGCATTAAAGCCACATTGTGCCACGACATATAGAAGGTATTTGTACTTGCTAGTAGATAACTAGTATTCACAAACCATTACCTTCCACCCTGACCATTTGTGACTCGTGTTGTGAGCTGTCAAAGTTTACCACACTTAGTGACATTATCTGGTCATGGTCAGTGACATATGCCTACTTTGGTTGGTCATCGTGCATGGTCCCCACACCATGCCACAACGTATTGAAGCCCCTTGTGCTTGCTATGTGATACGTGGTGTTCCCAAACCATTGTTTCCCCCTCTGACCATTTGTCACTCGAATATATGAGTTGTCAACATGGACCACTCACAACGGATTTCTTTGGTCAAAGGCAGTAAATATGCCTACTTTGGTCGGTCATTGTGCATGGTAGCCACACTGCGCTACTACTGACTGAAGGTCATTGTACTTGGTAGTTGAGAACCAATATTCTCATAGCATTGTTTCCTCTCCTGACCGTTTGTGACTCGTGTTATGGTTGGTCAACGTTGACCACCCATTTTGAAATTGTCTGGTCATGATCAGTGACATATGCCTTGTTTGATTGTTTGGTGTGCATATTAGCCACACCGTGTCACTATGTATTGAAGATCTTTGTCCTTTCTAGCCAATACATAGGCTTCCCAATCCATTGTTTTCCCCTCTAATCATTTGTGACTCGTGTTATGCGTTTTCAGCGTTGACCACATGAAGTGAAATTTGTTCGTCGTGGTTAGTGACATATGCATACTTTGGTTGGTCACTGTGCATTGAAGCCACATTGTGCCACTGCATATTGAAGGTATTTGTACTTGCTAGTAGATAACTAGTATTCACAAACCAATACCTTCCACCCTGACCATTTGTGACTCGTGAGTGAGTTGTCAAAGTTTACCACACTTAGTGACATTACTTGGTCATGGTCGATGACATATGCCTACTTTGGTTAGTCATCGTGCATGGTCTCCACACTGTGCTACTACTGACTGAAGGTCGTTGTACTTGATAGTTGAGAACCGATATTCCCATAGCATTGTTTCCTGTAGTGCCCGTTTGTGACTCGTGTTTTGGTTGGTCAACGTTGACCACCAATATTGAAGTTATGTGGTCATGATCAGTGACATATGCCTAGTTTGGTTTTTTGGTGTGCATATTAGCCACACCGTGCCACTATGTATTGAAGTTCTTTGTCCTTTATAGTCAATACATAGGCTTCCCAAACCATTTTCTCTCCCTCTGACCATTTGTGACTCGTGTTGTGAGTTGTCAATGTTGACCACACATAGTGGACTTATTCGGTCGTACTCAGTGACGTATGCATCCTTTGGTTGGTCACTGTGCATGCGAGCCATACCGTGCCACTGCTTGTTGAAGGTCTTTGTACTTCCTAGTTGATAACTAGTGTTCTCAACCCATTGTTTTCGCCTTGGACCATTTGTGACTCGTGTTATGCGTTTTCAACGTTGACCACATGAAGTGAAATTCTTTCGTCATGGTCAGTGACATATGCATACTTTGGGTGGTCACTGTGCATTGAAGCCACATTGTGCCACTACATATTGAAGGTAATTGTAATTGCTAGTAGATAACTAGTATTCACAAACCATTACCTTCCACCCTGACCATTTGTGACTCGTGTTGTGAATTGCCAAAGTTTAACACCCTTAGTGACATTATTTGGTCATGGTCAGTGACATATGCCTACTTTGGTTGGTCATCGTGCATGGTCCCCACACCGTGCCACAACGTATTGAAGCCCCTTGTGCTTGCTATGTGATACT
>SZWC01000257.1:420302-434684 GCA_023375785.1 Penium margaritaceum | reverse complement strand
TGAAGGTCGTTGTACTTGGTAGTTGAGAACCGATATTCCCATAGCATTGTTTCCTGTCCTGACCGTTTGTGACTCGTGTTATGGTTGGTCAACGTTGACCACCCATATTGAAATTATGTGGTCATGATCAGTGACATATGCCTAGTTTGGTTGTTTGGTGTGCATATTAGCCACACCGTGCCACTACGTATTGAAGTTCTTTGTCCTTTCTAGTCAATACATAGGCTTCCCAAACCATTTTCTCTCCCTCTGACCATTTGTGACTCGTGTTATGAGTTGTCAATGTTGACCACACATAGTGGACTTATTCGGTCGTAGTCAGTGACGTATGCATCCTTTGGTTGGTCACTGTGCACGCTAGCCATACCGTGCCACTGCTTGGTGAAGATCTTTGTACTTGCTAGTTCATAACTAGTGTTCCCAACCCATTGTTTTCCCCTCTGACCATTCGTGACTCATGTTGTGCGTTTTCAACGTTGACCACATGAAGTGAAATTCTTTCGTCATGGTCAGTGACATATGCATACTTTGGGTGGTCACTGTGCATTGAAGCCACATTGTGCCACTACATATTGAAGGTATTTGTACTTGCTAGTAGATAACTAGTATTCACAAACCATTACCTTCCACCCTGACCATTTGTGACTCGTGTTGTGAGTTGTCAAAATTTACCACGCTTAGTGACATTATTTGGTCATGGTCAGTGACATATGCCTACATTGGTTGGTCATCGTGCATGGTCCCCACACTGTGCCACAACGTATTGAAGCCCCATGTGCTTGCCATTTGATACGTGGTGTTCCCAAACCATTGTTTCCCCCTCTGACCATTTGTGACTCGTATTATGAGTTGTCAACGTGGACCACACACAGCGGATTTCTCTGGTCAAAGGCAGTAAATATGCCTACGTTGTTCGGTCGTTGTGCATGGTAGCCACACCGCGCTATTACTGACTGAAGGTCATTGTACTTGGAAGTTGAGAACCGATATTCTCATAGCATTGTTTCCTCTACTAACTGTTTGTGACTCGTGTTATGGTTGGTCAACCTTGACCACCCATATTGAAATTCTCTGGTCATGATCAGTGACATATGCTTAGTTTGATTGTTTGGTGTGCATATTAGCCACACGGTGCCACTACATATTGAAGTTCTTTGTCCTTTGTAGCCAATACATAGGCTTCCCAATCCATTGTTTTCCCCTCTGACCATTTGTGACTCGTGTTATGTGTTTTCAATGTTGACCACATGAAGTGAAGTTTGTTCGTCATGGTTACTCACATATGCATACTTTAGTTGGTCACTGTGCATTGAAGCCACATTGTGCCACTACATATCGAAGGTATTTGTACTTGCTAGTAGCTAACTAGTATTCACAAACCATTACCTTCCACCCTGACCATTTTTTACTTGTGTTGTGAGTTGTCAAAGCTTACCACACCTAGTGACATTACTTGGTCATGGTCAGTGACATATGCCTACTTTGGTTGGTCATCGTGCATGGTCTCCACACCGTGCCACAACGTATTGAAGCCCCTTGTGCTTCCTATATGATACTTGGTATTCCCAAACCATTGTTTCCCCCTCTGACCGTTTGTGACTTGTATTATGAGCTGTCAATGTTGACCACACACAGCGGATTTCTTTGGTCAAAGGCAGTACATATGCCTACTTTGGTCGGTCATTGCGCATGGTAGCCAAACCGTGCTACTACTGACTGAAGGTCGTTCTACTTGGTAGTTGAGAACCGATATTCCCATAGCATTGTTTCCTGTCCTGACCGTTTGTGACTCGTGTTATGGTTGGTCAACGTTGACCACCCATATTGAAATGATGTGGTCATGATCAGTGACATATGCCTAGTTTGGTTGTTTGGTGTGCATATTAGCGACACAGTGCCACTACGTATTGAAGTTATTTGTCCTTTCTAGTAAATACATAGGCTTCCCAAACCATTGTCTCTCCCTCTGACCATTTGTGACTCGTGTTATGAGTTTTCAATGTTGACCACACATAGTGGACTTATTCAGTCGTAGTCAGTGACGTATGCATCCTTTGGTTGGTCACTGTGCACGCTAGCCATACCGTGCCACTGCTTGTTGAAGGTCTTTGTACTTCCTAGTTGATAGCTAGTGTTCCCAATCCATTGTTTTCCCCTATGGCCATTTGTGACTCGTGTTATGCGTTTTCAACGTTGACCACACGAAGTGAAATTCTTTCGTCATGTTCAGTGACATATGTATACTTTGGTTGCTCACTGTGCATTGAAGCCACATCGTGCCACTACATATTGAAGGTATTTGTACTTGCTAGTAGATAACTAGTACTCACAAACCATTACCTTCCACCCTGACCATTTGTGACTCGTGTTGTGAGTTGTCAAAGTTTACCACACTTAGTGATGTTATCTGGTCATGGTCACTGATATATGCCTACTTTGGTTGGTCACCTTGCATGGTCTCCACACCGTGCCACAACGTATTGAAGCCCCTTGTGCCTGCCATGTGATACTTGGTGTTTCCAAACCATTGTTTCCCCCGATGACCATTTGTGACTTGTATTATGAGTTGTCAACGTTGACCACACACTGCGGATTTCTTTGGTCAAAGGCAGTACATATGCCTACTTTGGTCGGTCATTGTGCATGGTAGCCACACCGTGCTACTATTGACTGAAGGTCGTTCTACTTGGTATTTGAGAACCGATATTCTCATAGCATTGTTTCCTCTCCTGACCGTTTGTGACTCGTGATATGGTTGGTCAATGTTGACCACCCATATTGAAATTCTGTGGTCATGATCAGTGACAAATGCCTAGTTTGGTTGTTTGGTGTGCATATTAGCCACACCATGCCACTACGTATTGAAGTTCTTTGTCATTTCTAGTCAATAGATAGGCTTTGCAAACCATTGTCTCTCCCTCTGATCATTTGTGACTCGTGTTATGAGTTGTCAATGTTGACCACACAAAGTGGACTTATTTGGTCATAGTCAGTGACGTATGCATCCTTTGGTTGGTCACTGTGCACGCTAGCCATACTGTGCCACTGCTTGTTGAATGTCTTTGTACTTCCTAGCTGATAACTAGCGTTCCCAACCCATTGTTTTCCCCTTTGACCATTTGCGACTCGTGTTATGCGTTTTCAACGTTGACCACATGAAGTGAAATTCTTTCGTCATGTTCAGTGACATGTGCATACTTTGGTTGGTCACTGTGCATTGAAGCCACATTGTGCCACTACCTATTGAAGGTATTTGTACTTGCTGGTAGATAACTAGTATTCACAAACCATTACCTTCCACCCTCACCATATGTGACTCGTGTTGTGAGTTGTCAAAGTTTACCACACTCAGTGACATTACTTGGTCATGGTCAGTGACATATGCCTACTTTGGTTGGTCATCGTGCATGGTCTCCACACCGTGCCACAACGTATTGAAGCCCCTTGTGCTGGCTATGTGATTCGTTGTGTTCCCAAACCATTGTTTCCCCCTTTGACCATATGTGCCTCGTATTATGAGTGGTCAACGTTGACCACACACAGCGGATTTCTTTGGTCAAAGGCAGTACATATGCCTACTTTGGTCGGTCATTGTGCATGGTAGCCACACCGTGCTACTACAGACTGAAGGTCGTTCTACTTGGTAGTTGAGAACCGATATTCTCATAGCATTGTTTCCTCTCCTGACCGTTTGTGACTCGTGATATGGTTGGTCAATGTTGACCACCCATATTGAAATTCTGTGGTCATGATCAGTGACATATGCCTAGTTTGATTGTTTTGTGTGCACATTAGCCACACCGTGCCACTACGTATTGAAGTTCTTTGTCCTCTCTAGCCAATACATAGGGTTACCAACCCACTGTCTCTCCCTCTGACCATTTGAAACTCGTGTTATGAGTTGTCAATGTTGACCACACATAGTGGACTTATTCGGTCGTAGTGAGTGACGTATGCATCTTTTGGTTGGTCACTGTGCATTGAAGCCACATTGTGCCATGACATATTGGAGGTATTTGTACTTCCTAGAATATAACTAGTATTCACAAACCATTATCTTCCACCCTGACCATTTAAGACTTGTGTTATGAGTTCTCAAAGTTTACCACACTTAGTGACATTATTTGGTCATGGTCAGTGACATATGCATACTTTGGTTGGTCATCGTGCATGGTCTCGACATCGTGCCACAATGTATTGAAGCCCCTTGTGCTTGCTATGTGATACTTGGTGTTCCCAACCCATTGTTTCCCCCCCTGACAGTTTGTGGCCCATATTATGGGTTGTCAACGTTAACCACACATAGTACAATTATTTGGCCATGGTAAGTGGCACATGCCTAATCTGGTTGGTCATTGTACATGGTAGCCACACCGTTCCACTACTTGTTGAAAATATTTGTACTTGCTAGTCAATAAATAGCAAAAGGTTTCTCCCTTTGACACCAGGTCGGTTTTTGTTTATTTGTTACGCGTAGGTGCCTAGAGGGATGTTCTGTGGACGACCTGGAGGACAGGTTTGTGACTGCATTACGAGACCCCCCATACCCCCCCACGGCGTGGGCTCAAACGTAGAGTTGAGGTAGCACAACAGGGCCCCCCCCCTCCCCCCAAGTCGCGAGCCTATCCTATATTGCGCGTACAAGGACTCAAACCCGGGACCTATCGCTCCACAGTCTAACTCTATAAGCACTAAGCCAACTCACATGGTGTTCATATGTTGTCCAAATGACATTATAAGGGTTCCCATGGGTAAAGGGCATTAAAAAGGGGGTGTAAGATTATAGGGTAGTTTTCAAAAGTATGAATGATAACAATTTCAGTTTATTCATAAACAATTGACGCAGACTATGTTTTGAATTTTGCAACTTTGATCTTGAATAACCTCTCAACCATTGCTGCGATTGACCAGCCGTCAGAAGGAAAGTTGACAAGACATAGTGAAACTCTTTTTATGATATTCAGTGACACAAGAATATTTGCGTTGGTCATTGTGCATGGTAGCCATACAGTGCCACCACTTATCGAAGGCCTTTGTACTTGCTAGTCAATACCAAATATTCCCAAACCATTGTTTCCCCCTCTCACCATTTGTGACTCGTATTATGAGTTGTCAACGTTGACCACACACAGCGGATTTCTCTGGTCAAAGGCAGTACATATGCCTACTTTGGTCGTTCATTGTGCATGGTAGCCACACCGTGCTACTACTGACTGAAGGTCGTCGTACTTGGTAGTTGAGAACCGATATTCTCATAGCATTGTTTCCTCTCCTGACCGTTTGTGACACGTGTTATGGTTGGTTACCGTTGACCACCCATATTGAAATTCTCTGGTCATGATCAGTGACATATGCCTAGTTTGATTGCTTGGTGTGCATATTAGCCACACCGTGCCACTACGTATTGAAGTTCTTTGTCCTTTCTAGCCAAGCCATAGGCTTCACAATCCATTGTTTTCCCCTCTGACCATTTGTGACTTGTGTTATGCGTTTTCAACATTGACCACATACGTGAAATTTGTTCATCGTGGTTAGTGACATATGCATACTTTGGTTGGTCACTCTGCATTGAGGCCACATTGTGCCACTACATATTGAAGGTATTTGTACTTGCTAGTAGATAACTTGTATTCACAAACCATTACCTTCCACCCTGACCATTTGTGACTCGTGTTGGGAGTTGTCAAAGTTTACCACACTTAGTGACATTATTTGGTCATGGTCAGTGACATATGCCTAGTTTGGTTGGTTATCGTGCATGGTATCCACACCATACCACAACGTATTGAAGCCCCTTGTGCTTGCTATGTGATACTTGGTGTTTCCAAACCATTGTTTTCCTTCTGACCATTTGTGACTCGTATTATGAGTTGTCAACGTTGACCTCACACAGCGGATTTCTTTGGTCCAAGGCAGTACATATGCCTACTTTGGTCGGTCATTGTACATGGTAGCCACACCGTGCTACTACTGAATAACGGTCATTGTACTTGGTAGTTGAGAACTGATATTCCCATAGCATTGTTTCCTGTCCTGACCGTTTGTGACTCGTGTTATGGTTGGTCAACATTGACCGCCCATATTGAAATCATGTGGTCATGATCAGTGACATATGCCTAGTTTGGTTGTTTGGTGTGCATATTAGCCACACCGTGCCACTACGTATTGAAGTTCTTTGTTCTTTCTAGTCAATACATAGGGTTCCTAAACCATTTGCTCTCCCTCTGACCATTTGTGACTCGTATTATGAGTTGTCAATGTAGACCACACGTAGTGAACTTATTCGGTCGTAGTATGTGATGTATGCATCCTTTGGTCGGTCACTATGCACGCTAGCCATACCGTGCAACTGATTGTTGAAGGTCTTTGTACTTCCTAGTTGATAACTAGTGTTCCCAAACCATTGTTTTCCCCTCTGACCATTTGTGACTCGTGTTATGCGTTTTCAACATGACCACATGAAGTGACATTCTTTCGTCATGGTCAGTGACATATGCATACTTTGGGTGGTCACTGTGCATTGAAGCTACATTGTGCCACTACATATTGAAGGTAGTTGTACTTTCTAGTAGATAACTAGTATTCACAAACCATTACCTTCCACCCTGACCAATTGTGACTCGTGTTGTGAGTTGTCAAAGTTTCCCACACCTAGTGACATTATTTGGTCATGGTCAGTGACATATGCCTACTTTGGTTGGTCATCGTGCATGGTCCCCACACTGTGCCACAACGTATTGAATCCCCTTGTGCTTGCTGTGTGATACGTGGTGTTTGTGACTCGTATTATGAGTTGTTAACCTGGACCACACACTTCGGATTTCTTTGGTCAAAGGCAGTAAATATGCCTACTTTGGTCGGTCATTGTGCATGGTAGCCACCTCGCGCTAATGCCGACTGAAGGTCATTGTACTTGGTAGTTGAGAACCGATATTCTCATAGCATTGTTTCCTCTCCTGGCCGTTTGTGACTCGTGTTATGGTTGGTCAACGTTGACCACCCTTGTTGAAATTCTCTGGACATGATCAGTGACATATGCCTAGTTTGGTTGTTTTGTGTGCATATCAGCCACACAGTGCCACTACGTATTGAAGTTCTTTGTCCTTTCTAGCCAATACATAGGCTTCCCAATCAATCATTTCCCCCTCTGACCGTTTTTGACTCGTGTTATGCGTTTTCAACGTTGACCACATGAAGTGAAATTGTTCGTCATGGCTAGTGACATATGCATACTTTGGTTGGTCACTCTGCATTGAAGCCACATTGTGCCACTACATATTGAAGGTATTTGTACTTGCTAGTAGATAACTAGTATTCACAAACCATTACCTTCCACCCTGACCATTTGTGATTCGTGTTGTGAGTTGTCAAAGCTTACCACACTTAGTGACATTACTTGGTCATGGTCAGTGACATATGCCTACTTTGGTTGGTCATCGGGCATGGTCTCCACACCGTGCCACAGTGTATTGAAGCCCCTTGTGCTTGCTATGTGATACTTGGTGTTCCCAAACCATTGTTTCCCCCTCTGACCATTTGTGTCTCGTGTTATAAGTTGTCAACGTTGACCACACACAGCGGATTTCTTTGGTCAAAGGCAGTACATATGCCTACTTTGGTTGGTCATTGTCCATGGTAGCCACACCGTGCTAATACTGACTGAAGGTTGTTGTACTCGGTAGTTGAGAACCGATATTCCCATAGCATTGTTTCCTGTCCTGCCTGTTTGTGACTCGTTTATGGCTGGTCGACGTTGACCACCCATATTGAAATTCCGAGATCATGATCAGTTACATATGCCTAGTTTGGTTGTTTGGTGTGCATATCAGCCACACAGTGCCACTATGTATTGAAGTTCTTTGTCCTTTCTAGTCAATACATATGCTTCCCAAACCATTGTATCTCCCTCTGACCATTTGTGACTCGTGTTATGAGTTGTCAATGTTGACCACACATAGTGGACTTATTCAGTCGTAGTCAGTGACGTATGCAACATTTGGTTGGTCACTGTGCACGCTAGCCATACCGTGCCACTGCTTGTTAAAGGTCTTTGTACTTCCTAGTTGATAACTAGTATTCTCAATCCATTGTTTTCCCCTCTGACCAGTTGTGACTCGTAAGGGTGATACCAAGTCCAGGAGACTCGGCTTGACTGAATCGGGATTTCGAGTCCAGACTTGGACTCGCAAGTCCGAGTCTGTCATTGAGCCTGGACTCGGACTCGCAAGTCTGGTCTTGAGTCCACAACGTTCTAAATTTGCCCACAAAAGCAATAGATGGCATCGCGTTATGAGGTAATCTGACCTAGAACATAACATAAATGGATGAAACATGGCAATAGAATGCATGCATGGAAGAAATAATGGGGCAAAAGCTCCAACATTGCTGTGTTGTAGTCCAGGACTTGCGAGTCCAAGTGCCATTGGACTCGCGAGTCCTGGACACGCGAGTCCTGGACTCGGACTTGCAAGTCCACGTCCAGGACTGGACTCGAACTCGCAAGTCCAAGTCCAAAGCTAGACTCGGGATTTTGGACTCGGAATCACCCTTGGTGACTCGTGTTATGCGTTCTCAACGTTGACCACATGAAGTGAAATTCTTTTGTCATGTTCAGTGACATATGCATACTTTGGTTGGTCACTGTGCATTGAAGCCACATTGTGCCACTACATATTGAAGGTATTTGTACTTGCAAGTAGATAACTTGTATTCACAAACCATTACCTTCCACCCTGACCATTTGTGACTCGTGTTGTGAGTTGTCAAAGTTTACCACACTTAGTGATATTATTTGGTCATGGTCAGTGACATATGTCTACTTTGGTTGGTCATCGTGCATGGTCTCCACAACGTGCCACAATGTATTGAAGCCCCTTGTGCTTGCTATGTGATTCTTGGTGTTCCCAAACCATTGTTTCCCCCTCTGACCATTTATGACTCGTATTATGAGTTGTCAACGATGACCACACACACCGGATTTGTTTGGTCAAAGGCAGTACATATGCATGCTTTGGTCGGAAATTGCACATGGTAGCCACACCGTGCTACTACTGACTGAAGGTCGTTGTACTTTGTAGTTGAGAACCGATATTCTCATAGCATTGTTTACTCTCCTGACCGTTTGTGACCCGTGTTATGGTTGGTCAACGTTGACCACCCATATTGAAATTCTCTGGTCATGATCAGTGAAATATGCCTTGTTTGATTGCTTTGTGCGCATATTAGCCACGTCGTGCGACTACGTATTGAAGTTCTTTGTCCTTTCTAGCCAATACATAGGCTTCCCAATCCATTGTTTCCCCCTCTGACCATTTGTGACTCGTATTATGCGTTTTCAACGTTGACCACATGAAGTAAAATATGTTCGTCATGGTTAGTGACAAATGCATACTTTGGTTGGTCACTGTACAATGAAGCCACATTGTGCCACTACATGTTGAAGGTATTTGTACTTGCTAGTAGATAACTAGTATTCACAAACCATTACCTTCCACCCTGACCATTTGTGACTCGTGTTGTGAGTTGTCAGAGTTTACCACACTTAGTGACATTATTTGGTCATAGTCAGTGACATATGCCTACTTTGGTTGGTCATCGTGCATGGTCTCCACACTGTGCCACAACGTATTGAAGCCCCTTGTGCTTGCTACGTGATGCGTGATGTTCCCAGACCATTGTTTCCCCCTCTGACCATTTGTGACTCGTGTTATGCGTTTTCAACGTTGACCACATGAAGTAAAATATGTTCGTCATGGTTAGTGACAAATGCATACTTTGGTTGGTCACTGTACAATGAAGCCACATTGTGCCACTACATGTTGGAGGTATTTGTACTTGCTAGTAGATAACTAGTATTCACAAACCATTACCTTCCACCCTGACCATTTGTGACTCATGTTGTGAGTTGTCAGAGTTTACCACACTTAGTGACATTATTTGGTCATAGTCAGTGACATATGCCTACTTTGGTTGGTCATCGTGCATGGTCTCCACACTGTGCCACAACGTATTGAAGCCCCTTGTGCTTGCTACGTGATGCGTGATGTTCCCAGACCATTGTTTCCCCCTCTGACCATTTGTGACTCGTGTTATGAGTTGTCAATGTTGACCACACATAGTGGACTTATTCGGTCGTAGTCAGTGCCGTATGCATCATTTGGTTAGTCACTGTGCACGCTAGCCATACCGTGCCAGTGTTTGTTGAAGGTCTTTGTACTTCCTAGTTGATAACTAGTGTTCCCAATCCATTGTTTTCCCCTCTCACCATTTGTGACTCGTGTGATGCGTTTTCAACGTTGACCACATGAAGTAAAATATGTTCGTCATGGTTAGTGACAAATGCATACTTTGGTTGGTCACTGTACAATGAAGCCACATTGTGCCACTACATGTTGGAGGTATTTGTACTTGCTAGTAGATAACTAGTATTCACAAACCATTACCTTCCACCCTGACCATTTGTGACTCGTGTTGTGAGTTGTCAAAGTTTACCACACTTAGTGACATTATTTGGTCATGGTCAGTGACATATGCCTACTTTGGTTCGTCATCGTGCATGGTCTCCACAACGTGCCACAATGTATTGAAGCCCCTTGTGCTTGCTATGTGATTCTTGGTGTTCCTAAACCATTGTTTCCCCCTCTTACCATATATGACTCGTATTATGAGTTGTCAACGATGACCACACACAGCGGATTTCTTTGGTCAAAGGCAGTACATATGCAAACTTTGGTCGGACATTGTGCATGGTAGTCACACCATGCTACTACTGACTGAAGTTCGTTGTACTTTGTAGTTCAGAGCCGATATTCTCATAGCATTGTTTCCTCTCCTGACCGTTTGTGACCCGTGTTATGGTTGGTCAACGTTGACCACCCATATTGAAATTCTCTGGTCATGATCAGTGACATATGCCTTGTTTGATTGCTTTGTGTGCATATTAGCCACATCGTGCCACTACGTATTGAAGTTCTTTGTCCTTTCTAGCCAATACATAGGCTTCCCAATCCATTGTTTCCCCCTCTGACCATTTGTGACTCGTGTTATGCGTTTTCAACGTTGACCACATTAAGTAAATTTTGTTCGTCATGGTTAGTGACATATGCATACTTTGCTTGGTCACTGTACAATGAAGCCACATTGTGCCACTACATGTTGAAGGTATTTGTACTTGCTAGTAGATAACTAGTATTCACAAACCATTACCTTCCACCTTGACCATTTGTGACTCGTGTTGTGAGTTGTCAAAGTTTACCACACGTACTGACATTATTTGGTCATGGTTAGTGACATATGCCTACTTTGGTTGGTCATCGTGCATGGTCTCCACACTGTGCCACAACGTATTGAAGCCCCTTGTGCTTGCTACGTGATACGTGATGTTCCCAGACCATTGTTTCCCCCTCTGACCATTTGTGACTCGTATTATGAGTTGTCAACGTTGACCACACACAGCGGATTTCTTTGGTCAAAGGAAGTACATATGCCTACTTTGGTTGGTCATCGTGCATGGTCTCCACACCGTGCCACAACGGATTGAAGCCCCTTGTGCTTGCTACGTGATACGTGATGTTCCCAGACCATTGTTTCCCCCTCTGACCATTTGTGACTCGTGTTGTGAGTTGTCAAAGCTTACCACACTTAGTGACATTATTTGGTCATGGTCACTGACATATGCCTACTTTGGTTGGTCATCGTGCATGGTCTCCACACCGTGCCACAACGGATTGAAGCCCCTTGTGCTTGCTACGTGATACGTGATGTTCCCAGACCATTGTTTCCCCCTCTGACCATTTGTGACTCGTGTTGTGAGTTGTCAAAGCTTACCACACTTAGTGACATTATTTGGTCATGGTCACTGACATATGCCTACTTTGGTTGGTCATCGTGCATGGTCTCCACACCGTGCCACAACGGATTGAAGCCCCTTGTGCTTGCTACGTGATACGTGATGTTCCCAGACCATTGTTTCCCCCTCTGACCATTTGTGACTCGTGTTGTGAGTTGTCAAAGCTTACCACACTTAGTGACATTATTTGGTCATGGTCACTGACATATGCCTACTTTGGTTGGTCATCGTGCATGGTCTCCACACCGTGCCACAACGGATTGAAGCCCCTTGTGCTTGCTACGTGATACGTGATGTTCCCAGACCATTGTTTCCCCCTCTGACCATTTGTGACTCGTGTTGTGAGTTGTCAAAGCTTACCACACTTAGTGACATTATTTGGTCATGGTCACTGACATATGCCTACTTTGGTTGGTCATCGTGCATGGTCTCCACACCGTGCC
This sequence comes from Penium margaritaceum, assembly GCA_023375785.1. Classification (NCBI taxonomy): domain Eukaryota; kingdom Viridiplantae; phylum Streptophyta; class Zygnematophyceae; order Desmidiales; family Peniaceae; genus Penium; species Penium margaritaceum. The sequence goes on along the minus strand of SZWC01000257.1, from coordinate 422,393 downwards.
ACAACGGATTGAAGCCCCTTGTGCTTGCTACGTGATACGTGATGTTCCCAGACCATTGTTTCCCCCTCTGACCATTTGTGACTCGTGTTGTGAGTTGTCAAAGCTTACCACACTTAGTGACATTATTTGGTCATGGTCACTGACATATGCCTACTTTGGTTGGTCATCGTGCATGGTCTCCACACCGTGCCACAACGGATTGAAGCCCCTTGTGCTTGCTACGTGATACGTGATGTTCCCAGACCATTGTTTCCCCCTCTGACCATTTGTGACTCGTGTTGTGAGTTGTCAAAGCTTACCACACTTAGTGACATTATTTGGTCATGGTCACTGACATATGCCTACTTTGGTTGGTCATCGTGCATGGTCTCCACACCGTGCCACAACGGATTGAAGCCCCTTGTGCTTGCTACGTGATACGTGATGTTCCCAGACCATTGTTTCCCCCTCTGACCATTTGTGACTCGTGTTGTGAGTTGTCAAAGCTTACCACACTTAGTGACATTATTTGGTCATGGTCACTGACATATGCCTACTTTGGTTGGTCATCGTGCATGGTCTCCACACCGTGCCACAACGGATTGAAGCCCCTTGTGCTTGCTACGTGATACGTGATGTTCCCAGACCATTGTTTCCCCCTCTGACCATTTGTGACTCGTGTTGTGAGTTGTCAAAGCTTACCACACTTAGTGACATTATTTGGTCATGGTCACTGACATATGCCTACTTTGGTTGGTCATCGTGCATGGTCTCCACACCGTGCCACAACGGATTGAAGCCCCTTGTGCTTGCTACGTGATACGTGATGTTCCCAGACCATTGTTTCCCCCTCTGACCATTTGTGACTCGTATTATGAGTTGTCAATGTTGACCATACATAGTGGACTTATTCGGTCATAGTCAGTGACGTATGCATCCTTTGGTTGGTCACTGTGCACGCTAGCCATAGCGTGCCACTACTTGTTGAAGGTCTTTGTACTTGCTAGTAGATATCTAGTATTCACAAACCATTATCTTCCACCCTGACCATTTGTGACTCGTGTTGTGAGTTGTCAAAGTTTACCACACTTAGTGACATTGTTTGGTCATGGTCAGTGACATATGCCTACTTTGGTTGGTTATCGTGCATGGTCCCCACACCATGCCACAACGTATTGAAGCCCCTTGTGCTTGGTATGTGATACGTGGTGTTCCCAAACCATTGTTTCTCCCTCTGACCATTAATGACTCGTATTATGAGTTGCCAACGTGGACAACACACAGCCAATTTCTTTGGTCAAAGGCAGTAAATATGCCTAATTTGGTCGGTCATTGTGCATGGTAGCCACACCGCGCTACTACTGACTAAAGGTCACTGTACTTGGTAGTTGAGAACCGATATTCTCATAGCATTGTTTCCTCTCCTGTCCGTTTGTGACTCATGTTATGGTTGGTCAACGTTGACCATCCATATTGAAATTCTCTGGTCATGATCAGTGACATATGCCTAGTTGGATTGTTTGGTGTGTATCTTAGCCACACCGTGCCACTACGTATTGAAGTTCTTTGTACTTTCCAGCCAATACATAGGTTTCCCAATCCGTTGTTTTCCCCTCTGGCCATTTGTGACTCGTGTTATTTGTTTTCAACATTGACCACACTTTGCTTGTCATGGTTAGTGACATATGCATACCTTGGTTGGTCACTGTGCAATGAAGCCACATTGTGCCACTACATATTGAAGGTATTTGTACTTGCTAGTAGATAACTAGTATTCACAAACCATTACCTTCCACCCTAACCATTTGTGACTCGTGTTGTGAGTTGTCAAAGCTTACCACACTTAGTGACATTACGTGGTCATGGTCAGTGACATATGCCTACTTTGGTTGGTCATCGTGCATAGTCTCCACACCGTGCCACAGTGTATTGAAGCCCCTTGTGCTTGCTATGTGATACTTGGTGTTCCCAAACCATTGTTTCCCCCTCTGACCATTTGTGTCTCGTATTATGAGTTGTCAACGTTGACCACACACAGCGGATTTCTTTGGTCAAAGGCAGTACATATGCCTACTTTGGTTGGTCATTGTCCATGGTAGCCACACCGTGCTA
>SZWC01000257.1:374283-408849 GCA_023375785.1 Penium margaritaceum | reverse complement strand
TTAGCCACACCGTGCCACTACGTATTGAAGTTCTTTGTACTTTCCAGCCAATACATAGGTTTCCCAATCCGTTGTTTTCCCCTCTGGCCATTTGTGACTCGTGTTATTTGTTTTCAACATTGACCACACTTTGCTTGTCATGGTTAGTGACATATGCATACCTTGGTTGGTCACTGTGCAATGAAGCCACATTGTGCCACTACATATTGAAGGTATTTGTACTTGCTAGTAGATAACTAGTATTCACAAACCATTACCTTCCACCCTAACCATTTGTGACTCGTGTTGTGAGTTGTCAAAGTTTACCACACGTAGTGACATGATTTGGTCATGGTTAGTGACATATGCCTATTTTGGTTGGTCATCGTGCATGGTCTCCACACCGTGCCACAATGTATTGAAGCCCCTTGTGCTTGCTACGTGATACTTGATGTTCCCAAACCATTGTTTCCCCCTCTGACCATTTGTGACTCGTATTATGAGTTGTCGACGTTGACCACACACAGCGGATTTCTTTGGTCAAAGGAAGTACATATGCCTACTTTGGTCGGTCATTGTGCATGGCAGCCACACCATGCTACTACTGACTGAAGGTCGTTTACTTGGTAGTTGAGAACCGATATTCTCATAGCATTGTTTCCTCTCCTGACCGTTTGTGTTTTGTGATATGGTTGGTCAACATTGACCACCCACATTGAAATTATGTGGTCATGACCAGTGACATATGCCTAGTTTGATTGTTTTGTATGCATATTAGCCACACGGTGCCACTATGTATTGAAGTTCTTTGTCCTTTCTAGCCAATATATAGGCTTACCAAACCATTGTCTCTCCCTCTGACCATTTGTAACTCGTGTTATGAGTTGTCAATGTTGATCACACAAAGTGGACTTATTCGATCGAAGTCAGTGACGTATGCATCCTTTGGTTGGTCACTATGCACGCTAGCCATACCGTGCCACTGCTTATTGAAAGTCTTTGTACTTGCTAGTTGATAACTAGTGTTCCCAACCCATTGTTTTCCCCTCTGATCATTTATGACTCCTGTTATGTGTTTTCAACGTTGACCACATGAAGTAAAATTTGTTGGTCATGGTTAGTGACGTATGCATACTTTTGGTTGGTCACTGTGCATTGAAGCCACATTGTGCCACAACATATTGAAGGTATTTGTACTTGCTAGTATATAACTAGTATTCACAACCCATTATCTTCAACCCTGACCATTTGTGACTCGTGTTGTGAGTTGTCAAAGTTTACCACACTTAGTGACATTATTTGGTCATGGTCAGTGACATATGCCTACTTTGGTTGGTCATTGTGCATGGTCTCCACACCGTGCCACAACGTATTGAAGCCCCTTGTGCTTGCTATGTGATACTTGGTATTCCCAACCCATTGTTTCCCCCTCTGACAATTTGTGGCCCATATTATGGGTTGTCAACGTTAACCACACATAGTAAAATGATTTGGTCATTGTACATGGTAGCCACACCGTTCCACTGCTTGTTGAAAGTATTTGCATTTGCTAGTCCATAACTAGCAAAATGTTTCTCCCTTTGATACCAGGTTGGTTATTGTTTATTTGTTACGCGTAGGTACCTTCACTGGAATACTCCCTCCCACCCCCCTAGAGGGATGTTCCGTGGACGACCTGGAGGACAGATTTGCGACCGCATTATGATACCCCCCTACCCCCCCACGGCTTAGGCTCGAAGGTAGAGTTGAGGTAGCACATCACGGCTGCTCCCCCCCCCAGGTCGCGAACCTATTCTATATTGCGCGTACGAGGATTCAAACCCAGGATCTGTCGCTCCAGAATCTAACTCTATAAGCACTAAGCCAACTCACATGGTGTTCGTATGTTGCCCAAATGACATTATAAGGGTTCCTACGGGTAAAGGGCATAAAACAAGGGGGTGTAAGATTATAGGGTAGTTTTCAAAAGTATGAATGATAACAATTTCAGTTTATTCATAAACAATTGACGCAGAATACGTTTTGAATTTTGCAACTTCGAGCTTCGATAACTTCTCAACCATTGCTGCGATGGACCAGCTGTAAGAATGAAAGTTGACAAGACACAGTGAAACTCTTTTTATGATATTCAATGACACAAGAATATTTTGGTTGGTCATTGAGCATGGTAGCCATACCGTGCAACCACTTATCGAAGGTCTTTGTACTTGCTAGTAGATATCAAGTATTCCCAAACCATTCTTTCCCCCTCTGACCATTTATGACTCGTATTATGAGTTGTCAACGTTGACCACACACAGCGGATTTCTCTGCTCAAAGGCAGTACATATGCCTACTTTGGTCGGTCATTGTGCATGGTAGGCACACCGTGCTACTACTGACTGAAGGTCATTGTATTTGGTAGTTGAGAACCGATATTCTCATAGCATTGTTTCCTCTTCTTACCGTTTGTAACTTGTGTTATGGGTGGTCAGCATTGACCACCCATATTGAGATTTTGTGGTCATGATCAGTGACATTTGCCAAGTTTGATTGTTTGGTGTGCATTTTAGTTACACCGTGCTACTACGTATTGAAGTTCTTTGTCCTTTCTAGTCAATACACATGCTTCCCAAACCATTGTCTCTCCCTCTGACCATTTGGGACTGGCGTTATGCGTTGTCAATGTTGACCACACATAGTGGACTTATTCGGTCGTAGTCAGTGACGTATGCATCATTTGGTTGGTCACTGTGCACGCTAGCCATACCATGCCACTGCTTGTTTAAGGTCATTGTACTTGCTAGTTGATAACTAGTGTCCCCAATCCATTGTTTTCCCCTCTGACCATTTGTGACTCGTGTTATGCGTTTTCAACATTGACCACATACGTGAAATTTCTTCGTCATGGTTAGTGACATATGCATACTTTGGTTGGTCACTGTGCATTGAGGCCACATTGTGCCACTACATATTAAAGGTATTTGTACTTGCCAGTAGATAACTGGTATTCACAAACCATTACCTTCCACCCTGACCATTTGTGACTCGTGTTGTAAGTTGTCAAAGTTTACCACACTTGGTGACATTATTTGGTCATGGTCAGTGACATATGCCTATTTGGTTGGTCATCGTGCATGGTCTCCACACGGTCCCACAACGTATTGAGGCCCCATGTGCTTGCTATGTGATACTTGGTGTTTCCAAACCATTGTTTCCCCCTCTGACCATTTGTGACTCGTATTATGAGTTGTCAACGTTGACCACATACGGCGGATTTCTTTGGTCAAAGGCAGTACATATGCCTACTTTGGTCGGTCATTGTACATGGTAACCACACCGTGCTACTACTGAGTGAAGGTCGTTGTACTTGGTAGTTGACAACCGATATTCCCATAGCATTGTTTCATGTCCTGACCGTTTGTGACTCGTGTTATGGTTGGTCAACGTTGACCACCCATATTGAAATTATGTGGTCATGATCAGTGACATATGCCTAGTTTGGTTGTTAGGTGTGCATATTAGCCACACCGTGCAACTACGTATTGAAGTTCTTTGACCTCTCTTGTCAATACATAGGCTTCTCAAACCATTTTCTCTCCCGCTGACCATTCGTGACTCGTGTTATGAGTTGTCATTGTTGACCACACATAGTGGACTTATTCGGTCGTAGTCAGTGACGTATGCATCCTTTGGTTGGTCACTGTGCACGCTAGCCATACCGTGCCACTACTTGTTGAAGGTCTTTGTACTTCCTAGTTGATAACTAGTGTTCCCAATCCATTGTTTTCCCCTCAGACCATTTGTGACTCGTGTTATTTGTTTTCAACGTTGACCACATGGAGTGAAATTCTTTCGTTATGGTCAGTGACATATGCATACTTTGGGTGGTCACTGTGCATTGAAGCCACATTGTGCCACTACATATTGAAGGTATTTGTACTTGCTAGTAGATAACTAGTATTCACAAACCATTACCTTCCACCCTGACCATTTGTGACTCGTGTTGTGAGGTGTCAACGTTTACCACACTTAGTGATATTGTTTGGTCATGGTCAGTGACATATGCCTACTTTGGTTGGTCATCGTGCATGGTCCCCACACCGTGCCACAATGTATTGAAGCCCCTTGTTCTTGGTATGTGATACGTGGTGTTCCCAAACCATTGTTCCCCCCTCTGACCATTTGTGACTCGTATTATGAGTTGTTAACGTGGACCAAACACAGCGGATTTCTTTGGTCAAAGGCAGTAAATATGCCTACTTTGGTCGGTCATTGTGCATGGTAGCCACACCGCGCTACTACTGACTGAAGGTCATTGTACTTGGTAGTTGAGAACCGATATATTCATAGCATTGTTTCCTCTCTTGAATGTTTGTGACTCGTGTTATGGTTGGTCAATGTTGACCACCCATATTGAAATTCTCTGGTCATGATTAGTGACATATGCCTAGTTTGATTGTTTGGTGTGCATGTTAGCCACACCGTGCCACTACGTATTGAAGTTATTTGTACTTTCTATCCAATACATAGGCTTCCCAATCCATTGTTTTCCCCTTTGACCATTCGTGATTCGTGTTATGCGTTTTCAACGTTGACCACATGAAGTGAAATTTGTTTGTCATGGTTAGTGACATATGCATACTTTGGTTGGTCAATGTGCATTGAAGCCACATTGTGCCACTACATATTGAAGGTATTTGTACTTGCTAGTAGATAACTAGTAGTCACATACCATTACCTTCCACCTTGACCATTTGTGACTCCTGTTGTGAGTTGTCAAAGTTTACCACACATAGTGACATTACTTGGTCATGGTCAGTGACATATGCCTCCTTTAATTGGTCATCGTGCGTGGTCTCCACACTGTGCCACGACGTATTGAAGCCCCTTGTGCTTGCTGTGTGATACATGGTGTTCCCAAACTATTTTTTCCCCCTCTGACCATTTGTGACTCGTATTATGAGTTGTCAACGTTGACCACACACAGCGGATTTCTTTGGTCAAAGGCAGTACATATGCCTACTTTGGTCGCTCATTGTACATGGTAGCCACACCGTGCTGCTACTGAATGAAGGTCGTTGTACTTGGTAGTTGATAACTGATATTCCCATAGCATTGTCTCCTGTCCTGACCGTTTGTGACTCGTGTTATGGTTGGTCAACGTTGACCACCCATATTGAAATTATGTGGTCATGATCAGTGACATATGCGTAGTTTGGTTGTTTGGTGACCATTTTAGCCACACTGTGCCACTATGTATTGAAGTTCTTTGTCCTTTCTAGTCAATACATAGGCTTCCCAAACCATTTTCTCTCCCGCTGACCATTTGTGACTCGTGTTATGAGTTGTTAATGTTGACCACACATAGAGGACTTCTTCGGTCGTAGTCAGTGACGTATGCATCCTTTGGTTGGTCACTGTGCACGCTAGCCATTCCGTGCCAGTGCTTGTTGAAGGTCTTTGTACTTCCTAGTTGATAACTAGCGTCCCCAACCCATTGTTTTCCCCTCTGACTATTTGTGACTCGTGTTATGCATTTTCAACGTTGACCACATGAAGTGAAATTCTTTTGTCATGTTCAGTTACATATGCATTCTTTGGTTGGTCACTGTGCATTGAAGCCACATCGTGCCACTACATATTGAAGGTATTTCTACTTGCTAGTAGATAACTAGTATTCACAACCCATTCCCTTCCACCCTGACCATTTGTGACTTGTGTTGTGAGTTGTCAAAGTTTACCACACATAGTGACATAATTTGGTCATGGTCAGTGACATATGCCTACTTTGGTTGGTCATCGTGCATGGTCCCCACATCGTGCCACAACGTATTGAAGCCCCTTGTGCTTGCTATGTGATACGTGGTGTTCCCAAACCATTGTTTCCCCCTCTGACCATTTGTGACTCGTATTGTGAGTTGTCAACGTGGACCACACACATCGGATTTCTTTGGTCAAAGGCAGTAAATATGCGCACATTGGTCGGTCATTGTGCATGGAAGCCACACCGCGCTACTACTGACTGAAGGTCATTGTACTTGGTAGTTGAGAACCGATCTTCTCATAGCATTGTTTCCTCTTGTGACCGTTTGTGACTCGTGTTAAGGTTGGTCAACGTTGACCATCCATATTGAAATTCTCTGGTAATGACCAGTGACATATGCCTAGTTGGATTGTTTGGTGTGCATATTAGCCACACCATGCCACTACATATTGAAGTTCTTTGTCCTTTCTAGCCAATACATAGGCTTCTCAATCCATTGTTTTCCCCTCTGACCATTTGTGAATCGTGTTATGCGTTTTCAACGTTGACCACATGAAGTGAAATTTGTTCGTCATGGTTAGTGACATATGCATACTTTGGTCGGTCACTGTGCATTGAAGCCACATTGTGCCACTACAAATTGAAGGCATTTGTACTTGCTAGTAGATAGCTAGTATTCACAAACCATTTCCTTCCACCGTGACCATTTGTGACTCGTGTTGTGAGTTGTCAAAGTTTACCACACTTAGTGACATTACTTGGTCATGGTCAGTGACATATGCCTCCTTTGGTTGGTCATCGTGCATGGTCTCCACCATCATGATACTTGGTTTTCCAAGACCAATGTTTCCCCCTCTGACCATTTGTGACTCGTATTATGAGTTGTCAACGTTGACCACACACAGCGGATTTCTTTGGTCAAAGGCAGTACATATGCCTACTTTGGTTGGTCATCGTGCATGGTCCCCACATCGTGCCACAACGTATTGAAGCCCCTTGTGCTTGCTATGTGATACGTGGTGTTCCCAAACCATTGTTTCCCCCTCTGACCATTTGTGACTCGTATTATGAGTTGTCAACGTTGACCACACACAGCGGATTTCTTTGGTCAAAGGCAGTACATATGCCTACTTTGGTCGGTCATTGTGCATGGTAGCCACACCGTGCTACTACTGACTGAAGGTCGTTGTACTTAGTCGTTGTGAACAGATATTCCCATAGCATTGTTTCCTATCATGACCGTTAATGACTCGTGTTATGGTTGGTCAATGTTGACCACCCATATTGAAATTCTGTGGTCATGATCATTGACATATGCCTAGTTGGTTGTTTGGTGTGCATATAAGCCACACCGTGCCACTGCGTATTAAAGTTCTTTGTCGTTTCTAGTCAATACATAGGCTTCCCAAACCATTGTCTCTCCCTCTGACCATTTGAGACTCGTGTTATGAGTTGTCAATGTTGACCACACATAGTGGACTTATTCAGTCGTAGTCAGTGACGTATGCATCCGTTGGTTGGTCACTGTGCACGCTAGCCATACTGTGCCACTGCTTGTTGAAGGTCTTTCTACTTCCTAGTTGATAACTAGCGTTCCCAACCCATTGTTTTCCCCTTTGACCATTTGTGACTCGTGTTATGCGTTTTCAACGTTGACCACATGAAGTGAAATTCTTTCGTCATGTTCAATGACATATGCATACTTTGGTTGGTCACTGTGCATTGAAGCCACGTTGTGCCACTACATATTGAAGGTATGTGTACTTGCTAGTAGATAACTATTATTCACAACCCATTACCTTCCACCCTGACCATTTGTGACTCGTGTTGTGAGTTGTCAAAGTTTACCACACTTAGTGACATTATTTGGTCATGGTCAGCGACATATGCCTACTTTGGTTGGTCATCATGCATGGTCTCCACACCATGCCACAACGTATTGAAGCCTCTTGTGCTTGCCATGTGATACTTGGTGTTCCCAAACCATTGTTTCCCCCTCTGACCATTTGTGACTCGTATTATGAGTTGTCAACGTGGACCACACACAGCGGATTTCATTGGTCAAAGGCAGTACATATGCCTACTTTTGTCGTTCTTGTGCATGGTAGCCACACCGTGCTACTACTGACTGAAAGTCGTTCTACTTGGTAGTTGAGAACCGATATTCTCATAGCATTGTTTCCTCTTCTGACCGTTTGTGACTCGTGATATGGTTGGTCAACGTTGACCACCCATATTGAAATTCTGTGGTCATGATCAGTGACATATGCCTAGTTTGATTGTCTTGTGTGCATATTAGCCACACCGTGCCACTACGTATTGAGGTTCTTTGTCCTTTCTAGCCAATACATAGGCTTACCAAACCATTGTCTCTCCCTCTGACCATTTGTAACTCGTGTTATGAGTTGTCAATGTTGACCACACACAGTGGACTTATTCGGTCGTAGCCAGTGACATATGCATCCTTTGGTTGGTCACTGTGCACGCAAGCCATACCGTGCCACTGCTTGTTGACGGTCTTTGTACTTGCTAGTTGATAACTAGTGTTCCCAACCCATTGTTTGCCCCTCTGACCATTTGTGACTCATGTTATGTGTTTTCAACGTTGACTACATGAAGCGAAATTTGTTGGTCCTGGCTAGCGACATATGCATACTTTGGTTGGTCACTGTGCATTGAAGCCACATTGTACCACGACATATTGAAGGTATTTGTGCTTGCTAGTATATAACTAGTATTCACAACCCATTGTCTTCAACCCTGACCATTTGTGACTCGTGTTATGAGTTGTCAACGTTTACCACACTTAGTGACATTATTTGGTCATGGTCAGTGACATATGCCTACTTTGGTTGGTCATCATGCATGGCCTCCACACCGTGCCACAACGTATTGAAGCCTCTTGTGCTTGCCATGTGATACTTGGTGTTCCCAACCCATTGTTTCCCCCTCTGAAACTCGTGGCCCATGTTGTGTGTTGTCAACGTTAACGACACATAGTAAAATTATTTGGTCATGGTAAGTGGCACATGCCCAATCTGGTTGGTCATTGTACATGGTAGCCACACCGTTCCACTACTTGTTGAAAGTATTTGCACTTTCTAGTCAATAAATAGCAAAAGGTTTCTCCCTTTGACACCAGGTCAGTTTTGTTTATTTGTTACGCGTAGGTGCCTTCACTGGAATACTCCCTCCCACCCCCCTAGAGGGATGTTCCGTGGACGACCTGGAGGAAAGATTTGCGACTGCATTATGACACCCCCCCCACCCCCCCCCCCCCACGGCTTAGGCTCGAAGGTAGAGTTGAGGTAGCACAACACGCCCCCCCCCCCGTCTCGAGCCTTTTCTATATTGCGCGTACGACGATTCAAACCCAGAACCTATGGCTCCAGAATCTAACTCTGTAAGTACTAAGCCAACTCACATGGTGTTCATATGTTGTCCAAATGACATTATGAGGGGTCCTATGGGTAAAGGGCTTAAAATAAGGGGGTGTACGATTATAGGGTAGTTGTCAAAAGTATGAATGATAGAAATTTCAGTTTATTCATAAACAATTGACGCAGACTATGTTTTGAATTTTGCAACTTCGAGCTTGAATAACCTCTCAACCATTGCTACGATTGACCAGCTGTCAGAAGGAAAGTTGTGAGGACACAGTGAAACTCTTCTTATGATATTCAATGACACAATAATAGTTTGGTTGGTCATTGTGCATGGTAGCCATATCAAGCCACCACTTATCGAAGGCCTTTGTACTTGCCAGTCGATATCAAGTATTCCCAAACCATTGTTTCCCCCTCTAACAATTTGTGACTCGTACTATGAGTTGTCAACATTGACCACACACGGCGGATTTCTCTGGTCAAATACAGTACATATGCCTACTTTGGTCGGTCATTGTGCATGGTAGCCACACCGTGCTACTACTGACTAAAGGTCATTGTACTTGGTAGTTGAGAACCGATATTATCATAGTATTGTTTCCTCTCTTTACCGTTTGTGACTCGTGTTATGGTTGGTCAACGTTGACCACCCATATTGAAATTTTGTGGTCATGATCAGTGACATATGCCAAGTTTGATTGTTTGGTGTGCATATTAGCCACACCGTGCCACTACGTATTGAAGTTCTTTGTCCTTTCTAGTCAATACATATGCTTTCCAAACCATTGTCTATCCATCTGACCATCTGGGACTGGCGTTATGGGTTGTCAATGTTGACCACACAAAGTGGACTTATTCGGTCGTAGTCAGTGACATATGCATCCTTTGGTTGGTCAATGTGTACGGTAACCATACCGTGCCACTGCTTGTTGAAGGTCTTTTTACTTGCTAGTTGATAACTAGTGTCCCCAATCCATTGTTTTCCCCTCTGACCATTTGTGACTCGTGTCAGGCAGGGATCCACCGTGTCTCCGCTGAGGAGAAGATGGATCCGCGAAGGGGAAATCGATGCTTCCCACAGATCCGCGGAACGAGGCTTCCGCGGCCAGAGGTCTGCAGAGAAGGAAAAAGGGGAGACCGCGGAGTACCGGAGAACGCGCAAGGCATGCTGGCTCCCACGAAAAGATTGCGGTAGAGTTTGGGGTGGCATGGAATCCAGCAGTGGTGAAGGAAAGAGGCGGGAAAGCCGCCGCCAAGAAGCAGGAATTGACGATGAACTGTCAACGGTTTGGAAAGAATGGCTGTGGAGAAGCCAAGACGGGCGGGACAGTAGTGTGAGAATCCCGGGTGAGAAGGGAACATGAGTCAAGCCGCGGAGAAGATGGAGCGCCGGACGTGCGAAAACACACGACGCCAGGACCAGATGTCAGGCAGGAGCCCGACCAATGAGGGCTCAAGGAAGCAGCGGTAATCAAGGAGGAGACCGGGGACGCATCGCGCAAAGACGAAGATTCAAGGAAGAACACAAGACTGCGAGCGTCCAAGCTGCGGATTAGAGGAAGATGTAATAATAGAACAAGGAATATGGTAGTGAAGTGTGTGTGTGTGTGTGAAGGAGAAGACCCGCGGCGCGTGTAGCGTGCCACGCCGAGTCCAAGATGGGAAAAGTGACGGAAGTGGTCTTAAGAGGACTGGCTTTTGATAGATAAAGAGGAGTAGCGTAGCGGAGGGACTTGCATGACTTCTCAGATCTGACAAATGATGAGAGATGCTTACCTTTTGCCTAATACAAGCCTATTCCCCATTCATGAGCCTGATAGTCCTAACTTGTTCAAAACCTGATTACCTCCATCCATCTCAGTAATCCACGCGAGTGTTAGTGTGGTTCACACCCAGGCCTCACCCTCTAAGATCCGCACTAGTGGAGGAAGTTGCAGTCCTGTCCTCTGCGGAATTGTTCCGTGGAGGACAAATACTTGTCCTCCGGTTGTGTACGGAGTATACTGCTTAATCCACCCCTCCTGAGACCAACCGAAGATTCCGCCGAGTGCTGTCACCACCAGGGACACAAGTTGGATGAAGAGTGCTGTTGGCGACTCCGCGGCCTTGTACACGACCGCGGAACGGGGTTCCGCGTGCGAAGGAGTCAGAGGCCATGAGGTGGCGGACTCTCGTGGTGGCAAGGAGGGAGTCGCGGAACACTATCCACGGCTAGGACCCAGAAGGTGTGAAGCATCCGCGGAAGACGAGGAGAGGTAGCGGAGGAGCGACCAGTGGGTGCTGCCCTAAATCGTGGAACGGCAAGATCGCGGAGCAGACCAAACGCAGAGTCAGAGAGCGCAGAAGTAGTATTGTGCGTAGCGAAAGTGGGGGTATCAGTATCATGGTGCGGTGAGCATGGAGAGTTCTTTTCTCTTTGCCAGCAGAACTACACGTGACCTTCAAATTCGTTCATACATGTCGGCAGCCAGCCTCGTGCATCAGGACACACGGAGGCGGCAGCAGCAGCACTTGCAGCAAGCTTCCATACGCCACTTATTGCCGCGGCATGCGGCCACACAGGCGGGCAATGGGGAGACCTCGCCCACATCCTCTTGCACGCCTGTCAGTTCATCGCTGGACACGGACCCACTGAGACAGCACCGAAGAGTCACCGAGTGGCTAGAGCAGCTACACTGGCGGCGCATCATGAACGCGTTGCAAGATCGCGTTGAGGTGGAAAGCGTACATAGCAAAGATGTGCGCGGAACCCACCAGCTCCAGGCCAAGGACTCTGTGGAGTACAGGTGGTTTTCCAATGTGCCACCGCCACCAGAAGGACTCTCCGAGACCGGGAGGTCACTGGCATATCAAGGACAAGTTTATCAGCAGCGCGGCGGAATGCAATAGTCATGGGCAGCAGAGGAGGATCACCTGCCATCCGCGCCCCTAACAGTGATGGAAACCTCCTCGCCCCTGCTTGTCTCCAGATAGCCAACCTTCGGGATGACCCACCGCCATCAAGTGCTGCTGGGATGTATGCCCGCGGAGCGACCACCTTCGACAAAGGGAGAGAAGGGGATGAGACAGCCTCTACATGAAGTATCCATCAAACAGCCGGGCGGGTAACCTGTGATGCCGGAGACGAGGCAGAATTGCCACCCACCCACAGCAGAACACGCAGAGGGGGGTCAGACAGCCGGGGTTGGACTATCCAACGCGATGGAAGGACTATCCCTACAAGTGAATCCGTGGTTGACTACCACGGACACCCCAACAACACCAAGCGTGAGGGCAACAGCGAGCCATGACCCACAATTCATTGGATGGCAAGGAACATCGCAAGGGGAGCAGAGAGGGGGCATGGTGCACCAATCTCCCTTGATTCTGCAGCCATCCCACGCAACCCAGCAGTCACTTACAGGGCCCCAGCCACAGCCCAACCCAGCATTGCAAGGGACTCTGCTGTACGCGGGGCCCGCAACGATCTCTTCTACCATAGCTCCACCAGGTTGGATGATGATGGGCACCTGGGCCATGTCCTCCGCGGCAGGAGTGCCGCCGCAAGCACCAATGCAGCAGATACCGTCACAACAACCAGCGGCCCCTACGACATCGCAACTAATGCCCGTGGCGGTTGGACACCCAGTTTATTACCAGCAACCAATGGGTACCGCGCCAGCTGGGATTGCGGTCCATCCAGTACAACCTGCCTTCGAGGTGCAACCGACAGTACCCCACTCCACCTACCCTACTCTCACGCCGAATCCAGTGACCACCATGGCCCCTGCGGCGTCTACTGCCACCCCGCTCTACCACTCTGCAGTGTCATATCCTTTACCTCCGGGGTACTGGCTGCCAGGACATACGGTCCCCACCGCCCCGAACACACAGGCACCGCCCCTTGGGACTACCTTCTACTCCGCACCCTACGCGACGAGGCCACCTCTGCGACTCATATTTATGCTCTTCCGGGAACAGCCCCAATGAGCAACCCCACACCTGTACCCCAGGGGCAGCCGCAAAATAGCCATGTGGATTACTCGGCAGTCACAGCCGCGCACTCCAACCCCCCTTTCCAGCCACGCACCCATTCTCCGTTGTGACATCCATGGCCAACCGGAATACTGTGCCCCAGCTACAGTATGTACGCGCACAGCCAGCTAAGATTCCACGGCTGGAGATCTTCAAAGGGACCCCTAAAGAGGACCCATGGACATGGTTGAAGCAGACAACGATACATGTAAGCATAGGATGAATCCCACCAGACCTTTGTTTGGCCACCGCGGAGCTCCATCTTCAGGGCGCGGCTGAGGACTGGTACAATGCTCGAACCCCGTTCAACTCCTTTGAGGATTTTGGCAATGCGCTGATCGAGCGTTTCAAGCGGCTGACCAAGGAAGAAGCACCCTGCAAAATTGAAAAGGAGGTCATGCGAAAGGACACCAACATCCGAAGGTTTTTGGATCAGTTCCTCACTTGGGCATCAATCGCAAAGAACCCTCAAGGGGAAGGACTGCCGCTGTGGGTCCTCCTGCAAAATCTCATCCACGCACTTCCCGATGAGATCAGTAGTCTGATGATCCCTGAGCACTACCAGTCGCTGCAGGACGCGGTGCAAGACGCCACGGCCATTTCCACACGGCAGTGGTCTACGCGACAACATCAGGGTGGAGATTCTCATGCACCAGCACCAGCCGCACAGGCCTCCTAGCCTAAGCCAAAGGCATGTTACACCTACCAGAGCCTGGAACACATCGCTTGAGACTGTCCGCGCAAAAGACAGGGTGTTCCGCGAATCGACCCTGTGCAGCAGGATCCCATGGTGCAGAAGTGGCAACGATACTACAATCAACCATGGCAGGACCAGCAACATCAGCAGCAGACACAAGCTGGGCGGCAGGCACCGGATCATCAAACCCAGACTGCCCCGGGAGGACAGGGCATTCTGCCCAACCCATAGGTACCCGCGAACTCCACGAGCGGAGCTCGCAATGTCAAGCTGGAGCTGCCGATGGCCGAGGACGAGAATACAGAGTTGCCCCCCACCGCAGCGGAGACCACTCTTATTTCAAGAGCCCAATAATTGGGCTTGCGTGGGTGGGACATAAAGATGGCCGCCAGAGTGCAGGAAGATATGCAGCGCAAGGCAGAGGCCGCGGAGGAACGATTCCAACAAGCAATTACTAAGCGTACCGTCGTGCCGGAGAAACGACGGCAGACAAAACCACCACCCGTAGCGGAAAAACAACCTGCCTCATCTTTGCCGGCACTAATAGGAGCTCCAGCGGCCACGGAGGGAAGCATTGATCCCGTCCAACGTCTAGTTTCCACCCCCATCGCGGAAGTCAACTTCTTTGAGTTCCTCCGCATTCACTCAGAGGTCGCACCGCGACTGAAGGAAGAGTTCTCTAGAGCCAATCAATGCCTCCAAGTTGTGGGCATCTCCCTCAGCTACACCGCGCCTACCGCGGGCACGCGGAACACCCGCCGCGCGGTGCTCGACACTTTGCTTGCACTGAGCATTGCACAAGAAGAGTGGGGATGGGCACCGCAGGCCCTGGAACCACCGCGTCAGGATGACAACCATTACGAGGTCGCCTCCTGCATGGTTTGGATATGCGGAAGGAAGTTCTTGGCCATGATTGACACAGGGGCCACTCACACCACTGTGGCGTTCCGCGTCCTCCTCGTGGTCGGATGGACAGACCGCATCCTCCCTACCCGACGCCTGTTTACCAATTCAGCGGGCGGAATGGACTATGGAGATGGGGAGGTTCACGGCCTACCCATACAGGTGGGATCTCTTCATGAACCAGAGAACATCCAAGTCACGCGGGCCAGGACGTATGACGTACTCCTGGGCATGGATTACTTGGTACCGCGACGGGCCAACCTTCTTTTCTCCCTCGAAATCATGTAACTTAGCTCGGCATCTGGGGAAGACGCATTCTTCTCCATTACCATCGGAGACAGGGAAGCGGTGCTTGTGACTGGCTGCGAATCCTTCTCCCTCTTGGATGCAGTGGCAGAAGACTCTCAAGCTCATGCGAGTAAGATGCCGTACATCATAGCTGACATGCTTGCCGCGGAATTGGTCACAACAGGAGAATGGCACGAATTAGCAGGGGGGGTCAAGCAAGCTCGGAGTACAAACCAACCTCCTGGGCCTGTGGCACAGGGGACAACACGTCCTGGGAGATGGTCATCAACTCGAAGAAGAAGAGGAATTATATCCACTCTGCGAAACAGCATCATCACCACCAGCGCGATGGGATCACATGCTCCACTCACGACTTTTTCCCGCACAAAAGCAGGACTTCCGTGATATGCTGGATGCATTCGCAGACATCTTCGCTGGTTCTGCGGTTGACCTGGAGGCCGTTGAAGCCTTCCATATCATTTCCACCGGGGACTCTGCGCTGAGAAAACAGAAGGTGCGGCGCATCCTCTCGGAGCAGGAGAAGATCATCACTGAGGGGCTCGCGGAGCTCAAGGCGCAAGGGGGTGATTGTCCCAATCGTCAGTCCCTGGCATGCCAACTTGGTCATCGATGGGTAGCCGGACGGGTCCAAGCGATTCTGCGTTGCCTTCCGCGATCTCAACCGCGTGACCGAGGAAGATGCGTATCCCATGCCTCTGATTGTCGACATACAAGAGCGCCAGCAGGGTCGCGGATGGTTTGCAAAGCTCGATGTGAAGGCTGCCTTTCACGCCGTCCCAATGCACCCGGACTCCATCGCCATAACTGCGTTTGTGACACCAGAAGGCCTATATGCGTTTACACGCATGACCTTTGGACTCCGCAATGCAAGCGCGACATTTCAGCGAGTCATGGACTCTACCCTCCGCGGAATCCCCAATGTCAGCTGCTACATCGACGACATCATGGCCGCGGCTTACACCTTTGAGGAACTGTTCTCTTCCCTGGCCGCCATCTTCGCTGCCCTCCGCAGAGCCAACCTGGAGCTCAAGGCAGCTAAGTGCTCTATCGGGGTCGCGGAAATGGAGTTACTGGGTTTTGTAATGAGCGTGGATGGCATCAAAACCGATCCAGAAACGATTACGGCAGTACAGGAATGGCGTCAGCCCACTTCCACGGGGCAGGTCATGATCTTCCTGGGTTTCGTCTCGTTCTACCGGAAGTTTGTGTGTGACCACGCGCGCATCATCAAGCCGCTCCAGGAGTTGACGCACCAAGACGTGCCATTCAAATGGACGTTGGTTTGCGCGGACGCCTGGAAGGAGATCAAGCACCGTCTCGCTACCGCGCCTACGCTCGAGTTCCCCGACTTCAACCTCCCGTTCTCCATTACCACCGACTGGTCGCGGGACGGACTTGGGGCCATTCTCTCCCAGACGGTGCAGGACCCCACATAAAAGGTGATTGCCTACGCCAGTCGTGCCCTCACGGAAGGAGAGCGGAAGTACCCCCCGGTGAAGGGCAAATGCCTGGCTGTCCTCCGGGCACTCCAACACTTCCGCGATTACATCAAGAATGCCAAGCCGTTCACAGTTTTTACAGACCATCAGGCGCTGCAGTGGCTCCTAACAACTCAGAACCATGAGGGCATTCTAGCCAAGTGGGCACTCCTCCAGGGTTACAACATGAAGATCAAGTACCAGCCTGCACTTGCAAACCGCAACGCGGATGCCCTGAGCCGACTCCTGCGCACTGGCTGACCAGACTCAGACCAGGCACCGCCAAACATAGCGGAGGCACCTCTAAATGATGTAGGACCTCTTTTAGATGACGGGACAACACCTCCGCCCACTGAGGCAGAATGGGAGGGAGTGGCAAGAGAATTCGACGAGGAGGAACAGGAGGTCGCATTGCAACTCTTGAATGAGCTCGATCCCGCCGCGGAGTGGACCGTCACAGAGACTCTACCAGCCATCTCCGTGTCTGGCCTACAGCTTGCTCGCAGGTACAACCCTACAATCCGCGGTTTGACGTTGGAGGAAATTGCCCCCCATCTTCCCCAAGGACATGCACACCCGCAGGCGTCGCGAACAACCGCTGCTCCACCACATACGTCCCCATTGAGTGAACCACACTCTCCTGCTCCCGCCACAACACTTCTTGAGAACCGCCATCCCCTCACTCTGGTAGACTTCCTCCTCCACTCCCCTCAGTCTACAGCAAGTCTCCGCGTCCTCTTCAACACTCACAATGCCTCCCTTTCCCCTCTTGGCATCCGCCTCTCATGCACGCGAGATGGCCTGGCTGGCACCCGCCTATTATCCCGCAGCATCATCCTCACTCACTCTAGCGTACGCGGTGCCGCTGCACGTGCATCACGCACCGAGGCACCCGCGGCCCTCACCCCCGGACCGCCCGCGCCCTCCGATGTCCACGTGGCGTGGTGTTACGTGTGGATATGTGGCCGCAAGTTTGTGGCCATCGTGGACACCGGCGCCACCCATACAACGATTGCGCTCCGGATGGTCCGCTCACTCCACATGCAGCACCTCATCCAACCTACTCGACTCCGCTTCTCTATCTCCACCGGCGACATTGACGTGCCGCTCGGACAAATCGCGGGCCTCCCCATGCAGGTGGCGAATGTACATGCGGCACAAACCGCCCAGGTTTGCGATGTCTGCACGTATGACATTCTGCTCGCGGCGGACTGGCTCGCGCCGCGCCAAGCGGATATATTGATCGGTGCAGGCATCCTCAGTCTCATTTCCAGCTCCGTCATTCGATCATTCACCCCGCTCTTTACCTTGCATCGACCATCTCCGAGCACGGTCCTCTCCACTCTTGACTCAGCCCTAACCGGCGCCCGACACACTCGACGGATAATGCGCAGCTGGGCTCTCGCCCGCAGAACATCCGACATGGCACGCAATCAAGGCACGGGGTCCGCGCCTTCGTCGCGGGGGGGGGGGGTTGGATCCTCCCGGCGGCAGCTACGCCGTCCTGCTCTTAACACGGGCGCGGGGCACCATCCAGCACGGACACCAACACCACCAACGGAAACAGCGGCTCTACTGCGGCAAGGACCCACGACAAGGACCGCACTTGCAAAGACACAAGCACCATCTAAGGCTGCAACTGGCACGTCCTGACATGGCTCGGTGACGAGAACCCCGCCAACACCAGTGACGGCCACCCCAGCAGCGGCTGCTGCCTCACCGCGGCCCAGCCCGGCCGCAGAGACGACCCTGACACCAACCACAAGACCAATAGCAACAATCCTAGCGCGGTCGAGTTCCGCAGAACGAACACCAACGCAGGTCACGCCACTTGTGGCCAAATCACCAGGCCCGTCGCGACAAGGCCCGGCCACAAGCACACCGACGCGTATCATCAGACGCATTGAGCCAGCGGTAGGAGCCTCGCAGGCAGCAGCAAGAACAACCGCCACCCCAACACCAAGCTCGCGAGATGAAGCTCGAACCCTGGTTACCCCAGTCCCCTCCCTGGCCACGACGGCGCTCTCTCACTCGCCGCCGACCTCGCGTGGTAGCCCTACTCGGCAACCTGCACGTCCCCTACTGGGCACAGGAACGGTGATGGAAGGGGCGAGAACATACCTCAAGGAAAGCTCGGGGGAGAGCGGGGAGCAGCCCAAGGAAGCCCTGCTGCTTGAAGTAGTAAGCAACATCATGCTCCAGCTGTTGACAGAAATTCCGGAAGAGATCCGCGCGGAATTTGAGGACTCACTATTCGGTAGGATGTGGCAGGTGGTTCTAAAAGGAGCAGCTACGGGGGTGCTGGCCCTCGGAGTGCACGAGAGGTAGGTGCTCCTGCTGGAGACAACAGGCGCAGAGCGCCTTGTTTTGGCACTGCGGGATAACCCGAGCATCAAACCAGGGGTGGCCAGTGACATGTCTGGCGTCGCGGAACTACTGGACTCTAAGAGGGCGGACCCATCACTGGAAGCCGCTCGAGTGTGGTGGAACAGGGTGCGAAAGGACCAGCGGAGCAGTCCTTATAGACGGTACGTACACTTGCTCCAGGAGAGGGCCAGAGCTCTCATCCTATACCATGTGAATGACCATGCACCCGGATCAGCAGAGGCACCGTGGCGGAGATCCGCGGCAGACGAATGGAGGTGGGGGTATTTGCTCAACCTCGTCTATGCTAGATGGAGCGTTCAGTACCCGCAAGAAGTAAGATCGAGGCTGGCTAACACCCAGGTACCTGAGGGATGTTGGATGGAAGCCATGGAAAAATGTTGGACGCTGACGCTCTAGAATGTGATACGCACAAGGGTAGCGGCAGCGGTTCCGGATACACACTAGACCGTGGTTCGAGGAATGGGACTGAATATCAAGCAAGAAGAGGTGCGACACTGGGCCAAGGAGGCAGCGCAAGTATGCCGAGAGGACAAGAGCAAGAGAGATGCGGAGATGGAGGAGGCTCATGAATACACCCAGCCCTCCCCTCGTTTACAGCAGATGCAAGAACGCCTTCGGAAGGAATGGGAGGAAGAGACAGTTGAAACAGAACGGGTGGCCGTAGAGGCCGCGGAGAAGGAGGCCAGATTGGCCAAGGAACGGGAGGCGGCGGCTTAGACAAGTAAGGAAGCTCTAGAAGAATTCATAAGGGAAATTGTGGGGGAAGTACCAGCAGCAACAGGAGTGGCGGAGGCAGAAGTAGCAGCGGTAGCAATAGAAGCAGCGGAGGCAGAAGCAGCGTCAGCAGTAGTAGAAGCGGCAAAAGCAAAGGAAGCGGAGGCAACGGCAGCAGCGACAAACAAGGCAGCAGGAGCAGCAGCTACGGAGGCACAGGTAGAAACACAAACACGGGCAACCGCGGAGGCGGTCAGGGTAGGGGCAGGTAGTACAGCGACAGAAGCAGTAAGGGAAGCAACAGTAGATAGGGCCACGGCAAGGCAAATAGGAGCAGAAGGAGAAGAGAAGATGGGGAAGAGACACAAAGCTAGCGCCAAGCGCCACCGCCCGGAACCATCCGCCGGCTCCCTCCGGCGGAAGGCACAACTTCTGGCACGAGCGGCGGCGGTGGTGCAGAAAGCAGCAGCGACGTTGAGCCAGACCAGGACAACAGCGCTGGCAGACGCCAGCTGAAGTGAGGAGCCAGCGCAAACCTTCCCGGAGGAAGCAACTCCGACTCCGAAAGGAAAGAAGAAGGCGGAAGAGGAAGCGGTCGCGGAGCCACGGAAAGAGAAACAACCTCGGGTACACGAAGGCCCCAGCCCCGGCGTAATCCCGGAACAGTTGGCGCAGGCCCAGCGGGAGGCCGCACAGGCAGCGGAACTTCTGATGGCTGTACTCTGCACAGTACACATGCCAGCGGAAATGGTGCCGGCTCCACTGCGGCCTGTCTTGGGAGAGGCCGCGACAGCTGTTGCGCGTAAGGGGCCGGAAAGGAGGGGACGCACGGAAAAAAAGGCGGTGATGGTGGTTTCCGAAATCAGTGAGTCACCGGGAGACTTAGAAGAGGAACAGTCCCTCACACGCAGCCAGGGATTACTGCGGGCTCCAGGAGCAACTCCATAAGGAAGGAGGAGGTGATTGAGCTGTACCGCACTGGTGGATGCGGCAGATGGCCGAGCGGCCCCGCTGAGTGCAAGCTGCAAGAGCAGTGGGATGAATGAGAGCTTCGAGCGGTCGGAATCCTTCGGCTCTTCCCTGCACCTGACCCTTGGGACCGAGAGCCACCGGTCTATGATGAGGAGAACCGCAAGAAGTTCGAGGTGATGAAAGCGGAGCAGGATGGGAGGCGAGCGCGCGGACTACCGGCAAGAATACCAAAGACAAAGCGGAAACCGGGGGAAGCAGTAACAGAGAAAGCGGGGAGGAAGGGGCCCATGGAGACGCAGGACTGGCGGATCTGGCAGACCGCTCACATCCTTCTCCGCGCCAGCAGCAAGGAGCAGCAGAAGGCGGAGGCGCAGAAGGTGTACGCGGATCTAGAAACACGGCTGGGTGTGGAGTTCGACCGGAGGAAAAAGGATGACCTAGCTCGTCTTTGTGAGCAGTATGCATGGGAGGACGGTCGTCTCTGGACAATAACTCCGCGCGTCTTGTGGGTGCCCCCACCAACGTTGCAGAAGGCAGTCGTGGAGGCTTACCACCGCCACCACCATATTGGTGTGGAGGCACTGAAGGATTGCCTGACACCCATCATCCACGTACCGAACCTGGCGGCCATCCTCAAAGACATGGTACAGCACTACGCCCCCTGCGAATGAGCGCGAAAAACCACACCGCGATACCAGCCGCTGTTCCAACCCTCCCCTATCGGCAAACCGCTCGAAAAGATTATCATCGACTTCCACGGCCCTCGCGCCCACCGCGACCAGGGGAACCAATACTGGATTGCAGCGGTGGGCCACTTCACGAAGTACCTCTGGGTCCGCACTGTGCCAAACAAAAGTTCAGCCACCACGGCAAGGTTCATTCGCGAAGAAATCTTCTACCGCTTTGGTGGCTGCAGCGTGGTGCACGGCGACAACGGCACGGAGTTCATGGGGGCCTTCAGAGAGGAGCTGGAGGAGTGGGGGTTCCACCATGTGCACTCCGGGCGGTGCCGGCCAGAGTCACAAGGGCAAGTGGAGTGGGTGCATGACATAATAGAGAGGGCACTGGCAACCGCGAAGGGCAGCAGCTGGACTGAGAAGCTAAGGAGAACGGCTCACTTCATCAACACGACACCCAGCCGAGCAACCTCCTTCTCACCCCACATGCCACTCTTCGGACAATCACCGCGTGCGGCGATGGGCATGCCCCAGAAACCGCTAAGGCTACCACTTGCTCCGGAAGGGCAAGAGAAAATCTCGGAAGAAGAGATGGATAAGGCGGTCGTGGAATAGTTCCGCAAGCGGTGCGAGCGGACCAAGGCCATGCGGGCAGAGGCGCGGCTAAAGGGCTCCGTGTCAGCCTAGCGCGGATGTGACGCGGCAAACCAACGGCTTAACCATGGGCCCATCAAGGAGGGTCACTTGGTGTATCTCCGCCCCTTCCCCAGTGTAGGAGAGAGGCAAGGGAACCGCGGGAGGTGTACCGCGTGGCTAGTGTAGAGGCAGGGCAGGTGTGGCTGGAAGGACCGGAAGGATTTAGCGACCGCAGCTATCCGGCCACCGAGTTTGTGCTACTGCCACCCGCATGGCAAACGCACATCCCCGGGACGAGAGGTCACCTGCCGCCCCTGGCACAGCGGAAAGGTTCGCGAGGTTGGAGAGCAGAGGAGGTGCTGGATATTTGTGAGAGACAGGTGTCGCAGCAAGAGTAGGAATGGAGCCGGGAGCCATAGGAGATTGAGGAGGAGGAATCTGACGTCCGCGAACTTGCCGCAGAGGAGGTACAGAAGGTACAACAACGCAAGCCGTGGAGGCGGGGGCAACAGTAGGAGCAGCAGGAGGGGAAACGGCGGGAGCAGGGAAAACTGCGGGACCAGGGAAAGGAGGGGCCTGAAGGCAGATCCGAACCCCAGTCCGAGCGGACCCCAGCGGGAGTATCCCAGCAGCCACCCCAGAAAGGACCACCGCAGACGAGGGTGCCAATGAGTCCTAAGGCCCTGGCTGACTACATGGGTCCGTGTGTGTGGTGCGGAGAAAACCTCCCTGCTGAACCACTCCTAAAGGTGGTGTGCCGGGTATGCGGGAATCCAGCGCATCAGTACGCCGGCGAAGCCTCCAAACCTGCATCAGACGAAACCAAACCTGCCTGCGATGCCTGAAGGAGGCTGATGAACAGGAGGCCGCAAAGAAAAAGGATGAGGAAGAGGGAGCAGGACCCGGCGCTGGGGGAGCGCTGCCCCGCGGGAGGTGGGATCCAGAAGAGGAGGAGGAGGAGGAGGAAGAAGGGCCTCCAGAGCGAAAGAGAGGTCCGTGATCCGTTTCCGGGGCCACAATGAGGCAGTGGCAGGCGGAGGGACGGGTTGCGGCAGAGGAGAAGAGGAGGAAGGAACTGGAAGATAAAAAATGTGCTCAATGCGGCCAGTGGTGGGGAGTTGAGGTGCAGGACTGTGGCGGATGCCTTCGCAAAATCTGCACTGGTTGCTTGGCCCCACCTCGTGATGAGCGCGGAGGGCGAAGTGGGGATGCGGTGTGCATGAGGTGCAGGGAGGAGGTCGAGAGGCAACGAGGCGTTTGCAGGGCACCGCGAATGAATGAGGAAGAAGAATAGGAAGAATCAGAGGGAGCAGAGGGACTGGGGATGGAGGGGCGTCAATCCGCGGCATGCCCCACATGCCCGAATACCGTGCAGGGTGCGGAAAAATGTGTTATCTGCACGAGCTCTGCACACCGCGAATGCCTGGTGGCGGGCAGCTCTGCCTGGAAGGGCCAATGCCACCAATGTGTGGGCAATGAGATCCTTGAGGCAGACTGCTATCTCAGCTTCAACGCGGAGACCCGAGAACCTGCTTGTGCAGCCTACCACGAGGAGATGGCGGAGTTTGGCAAGGGATGTGGCATGTGCTTAAAAATGTGCCATCTGCGGTGCGGCAAGAGGGGCAAGGAAGGAGTGTGGATATGCCACCAATGCTTGGCTCAGCCCAGAAAAGCGAACTGGAGTGCAGAGAACTCTGGACTGTAGTGCTGCGGTGATGGATGTATGGGATTGTCATAGGGAGAGCATGCCACTGTGAGCACTTCGGACGATGGGCCCACACATAGTGCGCCACAAAGGTGGGCAGGAATGAGGAGGGGCTGACAGTGTACCGCTGCACCAGCTGCAGGACATATAAACGAATCCCGCACTGCTCTACCTTCAAAAAGAGACTGGACGCGGACAACATCACTGCAGGAGCCAGTTGTGAGGGTTGCCAATTATATGTGCATCAAGAATGCTCCGCGAGGTATCAGCATGAGGGCGGAGAAGTGGAGACCTATTGCCGCCCCTGTCAACAACACATAGTGGACTTATTTGGTGGTAGTCAGTGACGAATGCATCCTTTGGTTGGTCACTGTGCACGCTAGCCATACTGTGCCACCGCTTGTTGAAGGTCTTTGTACTTGCTAGTTCATAACTAGTGTCCCCAATCCATTGTTTTCCCCTCTGGCCATTTGTGACTCGTGTTATGCGTTTTCTACGTTGACCACATGAAGTGAAATTTGTTTCTCATGGTTAGTGACATATGCATACTTTGGTTGGTCATTGTGCATTGAAGCCACATCGTGCCACTACATATTGAAGGTATTTTTACTTTCTAGTAGACAACTAGTATTCACAAACCATTACCTTCCACCCTGACCATTTGTGACTCGTGTTGTGAGCTGTCAAAGTTCACCACATTTAGTGACATTACTTGGTCATGGTCAGTGACATATGCCTACTTTGGTTGGTCATCGTGCATGGTCTCCACACCGTGCCAAAACGTATTGAAGCTCCTTGTGCTTGCTATGTGATACGTGGTGTTCCCAAACCATTGTTTCCCCCTCTGACCATGTGTGACATGTATTACGAGTTGTCAACGTGGACGACACACAACGGATTTCTTTCATCAACGGCTGTAAATATGCCTACTTTGGTCGGTCGCTGTGCATGGTAGCCACACCGCGCTACTACTGACTGAAGGTCATTGTACTTTGTAGTTGAGAAACAATCTTCTCATAGCATTGTTTCCTCTCCTAACCGTTTGTGACTCGTGTTATGGTTGGTCAACGTTGACCACCCATATTGAAGTTATCTGGTCATGATCAGTGACATATGCCTAGTTTGATTGTTTGGTGTGCATATTAGCCACACCGTGCCACTACGCATTGAAATGATTTGTCCTTTCTAGCTAATACATAGGCTTCCCAATCCATTGTTTTCCCCTCTGACCATTTGTGACTCGTGTTTTGCGTTTTCAACGTTGACCACATGAAGTGAAATTTGTTCGTCATAGTTAGTGACATATGCATACTTTGGTTGGTCACTGTGTATTGAAGCCACATTGTGCCACTACATATTGAAGGTAATTGTACTTGCTAGTAGATAACAAGTATTCACAAACCATTACCTTCCACCCTAACCATTTGTGACTCGTGTTGTGAGTTGTCAAAGTTTGCCACACTTAGTGACATTACCTGGTCATGGTCAGTGACATATGCCTACTTTGGTTGGTCATCGTGCATGGTCTCCACACTGTGCCACAACGTACTGAAGCCCCTTGTGCTTGCTATGTGATACTTGGTGTTCCCAAACCATTGTTTTCCCCTCTGACCATTTGTGACTCGTATTATGAGTTGTCAACGTTCACCACACACAGTGGACTTCTTTGGTCAAAGGCAGTACACATGCCTACTTTGGTCGCTCATTGTGCATGGTAGCCACGCCGTGCTACTACTTATTGAATGCTGTTCTACTTGGTAGTTGAGAACCGATATACCCATAGCATTGTTTTCTGTCCTGACCGTTTGTGACTCGTGTTATGGTTGGTCAACGTTGACCACCCATATTGAAAGTCTGTGGTAATGATCAGTGACATATGCCTAGTTTGGTTGTTTGGTGTGCATATTAGCCACATCGTACCACTTCGTATTGAAGTTCCTTGTCCTTTCTAGTCAATACATAGGCTTCCCAAACCATTGTCTCTCCCTCTGACCATTTGTGACTCGTGTTATGAGTTGTCAATGTTGACCACACATAGTGGACTTGTTCAGTTGTATTCAGTGACGTAAGCATCCTTTGGTTGGTCACTGTGCACGCTAGCCACACTGTGCCACTGCTTGTTGAAGGTCTTTGTACTTCCTAGTTGATAACTAGTGTTCCCAATCCATTGTTTTCCCCTCTGACCATTTGTGACAAGTGTTATGCGTTTTCAACGTTGACCACATGAAGTGAAATTCTTTCGTCATGTTCAGTGACATATGCATACTTTGGTTGGTCACTGTGCATTGAAGCCACTATGTGCCACTACATATTGAAGGTATTTTTACTTGCTAGTAGATAACTAGTATTCACAAACCATTACCTTCCACCCTGACCATTTGTGATTCGTGTTGTGAGCTGTCAACGTTTACCACACTTGGTGACATTACTTGGTCATGGTCAGTGACATATGCCTACTTTGGTTGGTCATCGTGCATGGTCTCCACACTGTGCCAGAACGTATTGAAGCCCCTTGTGCTTGCTATGTGATACTTGGTGTTCCCAAACCATTGTTTCCCCCTCTGACCATTTGTGACTCATGTTATGCGTTTTCAACGTTCACCACACGAAGTGAAATTCTTTCGTCATGGTCAGTGACATATGCCTACTTTGGTTGGTCATCGTGCATGGTCTCCACACTGTGCCAGAACGTATTGAAGCCCCTTGTGCTTGCTATGTGATACTTGGTGTTCCCAAACCATTGTTTCCCCCTTTGACCATTTGTGACTTGTGTTACGAGTTGTCAACGTTGACCACACACCGCGGATTTCTTTGGTCAAAGGCAGTACATATGCCTACTTTGGTCGGTCATTGTGCATGGTAGCCACACCGTGCTACTAGTGACTGAAGGTCGTTGTACTTGGTAGTTGAGAACCGATATTCTCATAGCATTGTTTCCTCTCCTGACCGTTTGTGACCCGTGTTATGGTTGGTCAACGTTGACCACCCATATTGAAATTATCAGGTCATGATCAGTGACATATGCCTAGTTTGATCGCTTGGTGTGCATATTAGCCACACCGTGCCACTACGTATTGAAGTTATTTGTCCTTTCTAGCCAATACATAGGCTTCCCAATCCATTGTTTTCCCCTCTGACCATTTGGGACTCGTGTCATGCGTTTTCAACATTGACCACATGAAGTGAAATTTGTTCGTCATGGTTAGTGAGATATGCATACTTTGGTTGGTCACTGTCCATTGAGGCCACATTGTGCCACTACACATTGAATGTATTTGTACTTGCTAGTAGATAAATAGTATTCAAAAACCATTACCTTCCACCCTGACCATTTGTGACTCGTGTTGTCAATTGTCAAAGTTTACCACAGTTAGTGACACTAGTTGGTTATGGTAAGTGACATATGCCTACGTTGGTTGGTCATCGTGCATGGTCTCCACACCCTGCCACAACGTATTGAAGCCCCTTGTGCTTGCTATGTGATTCTTGGTGTTTCCAGACCATTGTTTCCCCCTCTGACCATTTGTGACTCGTATTATGAGTTGTCAACGTTGACCACACATAGCGGATTTCTTTGGTCAAAGGCAGTACATATGCCTACTTTGGTCGGTCATTGTACATGGTAGCCACGCTGTGCTACTACTGAATGAAGGTCGTTGTACTTGGTGGTTGATAGCCGATATTCCCATAGCATTGTTTCTTGTCCTGACCGGTTGTGACTCGTGTTATGGTTGGTCAACGTTGACCGCCCATATTGAAATTCTGTGGTCATGATCAGTGACATATGCCTAGTTTGGTTGTTTGGTGTGCATATTAGCCACACCTTGCCACTACGTATTGAAGTTCTTTGTCCTTTCTTATCAATACATAGGCTTCCCAAACCATTGTCTCTCCCTCTGACCATTTGTGACTCGTGTTATGAGTTGTTTATGTTGACCAGACATAGTGGACTTATTCGGTCGTAGTCAGTGACGTATGAATCCTTTGGTTGGTCATTGTGCACGCTAGCCATACCGTGCCACTGCTTGTTGAAGGTCTTTGTACTTCCTAGTTGATAACTAGTGTTCCCAATCCATTGTTTTCCCCTCTGACCATTTGTGACTCGTGTTATGCGTTTCCAACGTTAACCACTTGAAGTGAAAGTCTTTCGTCATATTCAGTGACATATGCATTCTTTGGTTGGTCACTGTGCATTGAAGCCACATTGTGCCACTACATATTGACGGTAGTTGTACTTGCTAGTAGATAACTAGTATTCACAAACCATTACCTTCCACTTTGACCATTTGTGACTCGTGTTGTGAGTTGTCAAAGTTTACTACACATAGTGACATTATTTTGGTCATGGTCAGTGACATATGCCTACTTTGCTTGGTCATCGTGCATGGTCTCCACACCGTGCCACAACGTATTGAAGCCCCTTGTGCTTGCTATGTGATACTTGGTGTTCCCAACCCATTGTTTCCCCCTCTGACCATTTGTGACTCGTGTTGTGAGTTGTCAAAGTTTACTACACATAGTGACATTATTTTGGTCATGGTCAGTGACATATGCCTACTTTGCTTGGTCATCGTGCATGGTCTCCACACCGTGCCACAACGTATTGAAGCCCCTTGTGCTTGCTATGTGATACTTGGTGTTCCCAACCCATTGTTTCCCCCTCTGACCAATTGTGACTCGTATTATGAGCTGTCAACGTTGACCACAAACAGCGGATTTCTTTCGTCAAAGGCAGTACATATGCCTACTTTGGTCGGTCACTGTGCAAGGTAGCCACACCGTGCTACTACTGACTGAAGGTCGTTGTACTTGGTAGTTGATAACCGATATTTCCATAGCATTGTTCCTTTCGTGACCGTCTGTGACTCGTGTTATGGTTGGTCAACGTTGACCACCCATATTGAAGTTCTGTGGTCATGATCAGTGACATATGCCTAGTTTGGTTGTTTGGTATGCATAGCCACACCGTGCCACTACGTATTGAAGTTCTTTGTCCTTTCTAGTCAATACATAGGCTTCCCAAACCATTTTCTCTCCCTCTGACCATTTGTGACTCGTGTTATGAGTTGTCAATGTTGACCACACATAGTGGACTTATTCAGTCGTAGTCAGTGACGTATGCATCCTTTGGTTAGTCACTGTGCACGCTAGCCATACCGTGCCACTGCTTGTTAAAGGTCTTTGTACTTCCTAGTTGTTAACTAGTGTTCCCAAACCATTGGTTTCCTCTTTGACCATTTGTGACTCGTGTTATGCGTTTTCAACGTTGACCACATGAAGTGAAATTATTTCATCATGTTCAGTGACATATGCATACTTCGGTTGGTCACTGTGCATGGAAGCCACATTGTGCCACTAAATATTGAAGGTATCTACACTTGCTAGTAGATAACTAGTATTCACAAACTATTACCTTCCACCCTGACCATTTGTGACTCGTGTTGTGAGTTGTCAAAGTCTTACCACACGTGGTGACATTACTTGGTCATGGTCATTGACATGTGCCTACTCTTGTTGGTCATCGTGCATGGTCTCCACACCGTGCCACAACGTATTGAAGCCCCTTGTGCTTGCTATGTGATACTTGGTGTTCCTAAACCATTGTTTCCCCCTCTGACCATTTCTCACTTGTATTATGAGTTGTCAACGTTGACCACACACAGCGGATTTCTTTGGTCAAAGGCAGTACATATGCCTACTTTGGTCGGTCATTGTACATGGTAGCCTCACCGTGCTACTACTGACTGAAGGTCGTTGTACTTGGTACTTGAAACCAGATATTCCCATAGCATTGTTTCCTGCCCTGACCGTTTGTGACTTGTGTTATGGTTGGTCAACGTTGACCACCCATATTGAAATTCTGTGGTCTTGATCAGTGACATATGCCTAGTTTGGTTGTTTGGTGTGCATATTAGCCACACCGTGCCACTACGTATTGAAGTTTTTTGTCCTTTCTAGTCAATGTATAGGCTTCTCAAACCATTGTCTCTCCATTTGACCATTTGTGACTCGTGTTATGAGTTGTCAATGTTGACCACACATAGTGGACTTATTCGGTCGTAGTCAGTGACGTATGCATCCTTTGGTTGGTCACTGTACACGCTAGCCATACCGTGCAACTTCTTGTTGAAGGTCTTTGTACTTCCTAGTTGATAACTAGTGTTCCCAACCCATTGTTTTCCCCTTTGACCATTTGTGACTCGTGCTATGCGTTTTCAACGTTGACCACATGAAGTGAAATTCTTTCGTCATGTTCAGTGACATATGCATACTTTGGTTGGTCACTGTGCATTGAAGCCACATTGTGCCACTAAATATTGAAGGTATCTGTACTTGATAGTAGATAACTGGTATTCACAACCCATTACCTTCCACCATGACCATTTATGACTCGTGTTGTGAGTTGTCAAAGTTTACCACACTTAGTGACAATAATTGGTCATGGTCAGTGACATATGCCTACATTGGTTGGTCATCATGCATGGTCTCCACACCGTGCCACAACGTATTGAAGCCCCTTGTGCTTGCTATGTGATTCGTGGTGTTCCCAAACCATTGTTTCCCCCTCTGACCATTTGTGACTCGTATTATGAGTTGTCAACGTGGACCACACACAGCATATTTCTTTGGTCAAAGACAGTACATTCTACGTTGGTCGGTCATTGTGCATGGTAGCCAGACCGTGCTAATATTGACTGAAGGTCGTTGTACTTGGTAGTTGAGAACCGATATTCTCATAGCATTGTTTCCTCTCCTGACCATTTCTGAACCGTGTTATGGTTGGTCAACGTTGACCACCCATATTGAAATTCTCTGGTCATGATCAGTGACATATGCCTAGTTTGATTGTTTGGTGTGCATATTAGCCACACCGTACCACTACGTATTGAAGTTCTTTGTCCTTTCTAGCCAACACATGGGCTTCCCAATCCATTGTTTCCCCCTCTTACCACTTGTGACTCGTGTTATGCGTTTTCAACGTTGACCACATGAAGTTAAATTTGTTCGTCATGGTTAGTGACATATGCATACTTTGGTTGGTCACTGTACATTGAAACCACACTGTGCCACTACATATTGAAGGTATTTGTACTTGCTAGTAGATAACTAGTATTCACAAACCATTACCTTCCACCCTGACCATTTGTGACTCGTATTGTGAGTTGTCAAAGTTTACCACACGTAGTGACATTATTTGGTCATGGTCAGTGACATATGCCTACTTTGGTTGGTCATCGTGCATGGTCTCCACACCGTGCCACAACGTATTGAAGCCCCTTGTGCTTGCTATGTGATACTTGATGTTCCCAACCCATTGTTTCCCCCTCTAACCATTTGTGACTCTTATTATGAGCTGTCAACGTGGACCACACACAGCGGATTTCTTTGGTAAAAGGCAGTATATATGCCTACTTTGGTCGGTCATTGTGCATGGTAGCCACACCGCACTACTACTCACTGAAGGTCGTTGTACTTGGTAGTTGAGAACCAATATTCTCGTAGCATTGTTTCCTCTCCTGACCGTTTGTGACTCGTGTTATAGTTGGTCAACGTTGACCACCCATATTGAAATTCTCTTGCATGATCAGTGACATATGCCTAGTTTGATTGTTTGGTGTGCATATTCGCCATACCGTGCCACTACGTATTGAAGTTCTTTGTCCTTTCTAGCAAATACATAGGCTTCCCAATCCATTGTTTTCCCCTTTGACCATTTGTGACTCGTGTTATGCGTTTTCAACGTTGACCACATGAAGTGAAATTTTTTCGTCATGGTTAGTGACATATGCATACTTTGGTTGGTCACTATGCATTTAAGCCACATTGTGCCACTACATAATGAAGGTATTTGTACTTGCTAGTAGATAACTAGTACTCACAAACCATTACCTTCCACCCTGACCATTTGTGACTCGTGTTGTGAGTTGTCAAGGTTTACCACACTTAGTGACATTATTTGGTCATGGTCAGTGACATATGCCTACCTTGGTTGGTCATCGTGCATGGTCTCCACACTGTGCCAAAATGTATTGAAGCCCCTTGTGCTTGCTATGTGATACTTGATGTTCCCAAACCATTGTTTCCCCCTCTGACCATTTGCGAGTCGTATTATGAGTTGTGAACGTTGACCACACACAGCGGATTGCTTTGGTCAAAGGCAGCACATATGACTATTTTGGTCGGTCATTGTGCATGGTAGCCACACCGTGCTACTACTGACTGAAGGTCGTTGTACTTGGTAGTTGAGAACCGATATTCCCATAGCATTGTTCCGTGTCCTGACTGTTTGTGACTTGTGTTATGGTTGGTCAACATTGACCACCCATATGGAAATTATGTGGTCATGATCAGTGACATATGCCTAGTTTGGTTGTTTGATGTGCACATTAGCCATACCGTGCCACTATGTATTGAAGTTCTTTTTCCTTTCTAGTCAATACATAGGCTTCCCAAACCATTGTCTCTCCCTCTGACCATTTGTGACTCGTGTTATGAGTTGTCAATGTTGACCACACATACTGGACTTATGTGGTCATAGTCAGTGACGTATGCATCCTTTGGTTGGTCACTGTGCACGCTAGCCATACCATGCCACTGCTTGTTGAAGGTCTTTGTACTTCCCAGTTGATAACTAGTGTCCCCAATCCATTGTTTTCCCCGTTGACCATTTGTGACTCGTGTTATGCGTTTTCAACGTTGACCACATGAAGTGAAGTTCTTTCGTCATGGTTAGTGACATATGCATACTTTGGTTGATCACTGTGCATTGAAGCCACATTGTGTCACTGCATATTGAAGGTATTTGTACTTGCTAGTAGATAACAAGTATTCACAAACTATTACCTTCCACCCTGACCATTTGTGACTCGTGTTGTGAGTTGTCAAAGTTTACCACACTTAGTGACATTATTTGGTCATGGTCAGTGACATATGCCTACTTTGGTTGGTCACTGTGCACGCTAGCCATACCGTGCCACTGCTTGTTGAAGGTATTTGTACTTGCTAGTAGATAACAAGTATTCACAAACTATTACCTTCCACCCTGACCATTTGTGACTCGTGTTGTGAGTTGTCAAAGTTTACCACACTTAGTGACATTATTTGGTCATGGTCAGTGACATATGCCTACTTTGGTTGGTCATCGTGCATGGTCTCCATACCATGCCACAACGTATTGAAGCCCCTTGTGCTTGCTATGCAATTCGTGGTGTTCCCAACCCATTGTTTCCCCCTCTGACCATTTGTGACTTGTATTATGAGTTGTCAACGTGGACTACACACAGGGGATTTCTTTGGTCAAAGGCAGTACATATGCCTACTTTGGTCGGTCATTGTGCATGGTAGCCACACCGTGCTACTACTGACTGAAGGTCATTGTACTTGGTAGTTGAGAACCCATATTCTCATGGCATTGTTTCCTCTCCTGACCGTTTGTGACTCGTGTTATGGTTGGTCAACGTTGACCACCCATATTGAAATTCTCTGGTCATGATCAGTGACATATGCCTAGTTTGATTCTTTGGTATTTATATTAGCCACACCGTGCCATTACGTGTTCTTTGTCTACGTATTGAAGTTCTTTGTCCTTTCTAGCCAATATAGAGGCTTCCCAATCCATAGTTTTCTCCTCTGACCATTTTTGACTCGTGTTATGAGTTGTCAATGTTGACCATACATAGTGGACTTATTCGGTCGTAGTCAGTGATGTATGCATCCTTTGGTTGGTCACTGTGCACGCTAGCCATACCGTGCCACTGCTTGTTGAAGGTATTTGTACTTGCTAGTTGATAACTAGTGTTCCCAACCCATTGTTTTTCCCTCCGACCATTTGTGACTCCTGTTATGTGTTTTAAACGTTGACCACATTAAGTGAAAGTTGTTGGTCATGGTTAGAGACACATGCATACTTTGGTTGGTCAATGTGCATTGAAGCCACGTTGTGCCACGACATATTGAAGGTATTTGTACTTGCTAGTCAATAACTAGTATGCACAAACCATTATCTTCCACCCTGACCATTTGTGACTCGTGTTATGAGTTGTCAAAGTTTGCCACACTTAGTGACATTATTTGGTCATGGTCAGTGACATATGCCTACTTTGGTTGGTCATCGTGCATGGTCTCCACACCGTGCCACAACGTATTGAAGCCCCTTGTGCTTGTTATGTGATACTTTGTGTTCCCAACCCATTGTTTCCCCCTCTGAAAATTTGTGACCCATATTATGGGTTGTCAACGTTGACCACACATAGTAAAATTATTTGGTCATGGTAAGTGGCACATGCCTAACTTGGTTGCTCATTGTACATGGTAGGCACACCGTTCCACTACTTGTTGAAAGTATTTGCACTTGCTAGTCAATAAATAGCAAAAGGTTTATCCCTTTGACACCAGGTCGGTTTTTGTTTATTTGTTACGCGTAGGTGCCTTCACTGGAATACTCCCTCCCACCCCCCTAGAGGGATCTTCCGTGAACAACCTAGAGGACAGATTTGCGACCACATTATGATACCACCCACTGCCCCCCCCACAGCTTAGGCTCGAAGGTAGAGTTGAGGTACCACAACACGGCCGCCCTTCCCCCCCCCCCTCCCCCGGGTCGCAAGCCTATTCTATATTGCGCGTACGAGGATTCAAACCCAGGACCTATCGCTCCANTTGTACTTGGTAGTTGAGAACCGATATTCTCATAGCATTGTTTCCTCTCCTGACCGTTTGTGACTCGTGTTATGGTTGGTCAACGTTGACCACCCATATTGAAATTATCTGGTCATGATCAGTGACACATGCCTAGTTTGATTGTTTGGTGTGCATATTAGCCACACCGTGCCACTACGTATTGAAGTTCTTTATCCTTTCTATCCAATACATGGGCTTCCCAATCCATTGTTTTCCCCTCTGACCATTTGTGACTCGTGTTATGCGTTTTCAACGTTGACCACATGAAGTGAAATTTGTTCG
>SZWC01000257.1:289083-325999 GCA_023375785.1 Penium margaritaceum | reverse complement strand
TGGTTGCGAGTGGTTACGAGTGGTTGCGAGTGGTTGCGAGTGGTTGCGAGTGGTTGCGAGTGGTTGCGAGTGGTTGCGGGTGGTAACGAGTGGTTGCGAGTGCTTGCGAGTAGTTGCGAGTGGTTTTGAGTGTTTGCGAGTGGCTGTGAGTTGTTGCGAGTAATTGCAAGTGGTTACAAGTGGTTGCGAGTGGTTGCGAGTGGTTGCGAGTGGTTGCGTGTGGTTGAAAGTGGTTGCAAGTGGTTGCAAGTGGTTGTAAGTGGTTGTAAGTGGTTGTGAGTGGTTGTGAGTTGTTGCGAGTGGTTGCGGGTGGTTGTGAGTGGTTGCGCGTGGCTGCGAGTAGTTGTGGGTGTTACGAGACGTTGCGAGTGGTTGTGAGTGCTTGCAAGTTATTGTGAGTGGGTGTGAGTGGATGCAAGTGGTTGCGAGTAGTTGTGAGAGGTTGCAGGTGGTTGTGAGTGGGTGTGAGTGGTTGCGAGTTGTTGTCAGTGGTTGCAAGTTGTTGCAAGTGGTTGCAAGTGGCTGCAAAGCGTTGCAAGTGGTTGCGAGTGGTTGCGTATGGTTGCTAGTGGTTGGGAGTGGTTATGGGTTGTTGCTAGTGGTTGTGAGTGGTTGCGAGTGGTTGCAAGTGGTTGCGATTGGTTGCGAGTGGTTGCGACAAGTTGCAAGTGGTTGCAAGTGGTTGCGAGTGGTTGCGAGTGGTTGTGAGTGGTCGCGAGTGGCTGCAAGTGGTCGCGAGTGGCTGCAAGTGGTTGCGAGTTGTTGCGAGTATTGTGAGTTGTTGCGACTGGTTGCGAGTGGTTGCGAGTGGTTGCAAGTGATTGCGAGTGGTTGCGAGTGGTTGTGAGTGGTCGCGAGTGGCTGCAAGTGGTCGCGAGTGGCTGCAAGTGGTTGCGAGTTGTTGCGAGTATTGTGAGTTGTTGCGACTGGTTGCGAGTGGTTGCGAGTGGTTGCAAGTGATTGCGAGTGGTTGCGAGTGGTTGTGAGTGGTCGCGAGTGGCTGCAAGTGGTCGCGAGTGGCTGCAAGTGGTTGCGAGTTGTTGCGAGTATTGTGAGTTGTTGCGACTGGTTGCGAGTGGTTGCGAGTGGTTGCAAGTTGTTCCAAGTGGTTGTAAGTAGTTGCCAGTAGCTGCGAGTGGTTGCGAGTGGTTGCGAGTGGTTGCGAGTGGTTGCGAGTGGTTGCGAGTGGTTGTGAGTGGTTGCGAGTGGTTGCGAGTGGTTGCGAGTTGTTGTGATTTCTTACAAGTTGTTGCGAGTGGTTGAGATTGGTTGCAAGTGATTGCGAGTGGTTGCAAGTGATTGCAATTGGTTTCATTTGCGAGTGGTTGTGAGTGGTTGCAACTGTGAGTGGTTGCGAGTGGTTGTGAGTGGTTATGAATTGTTGCGAGTGGTCACGAGTGGTTGTGAGTTGTTGCGAGTGGTTGCGAGTGGTTGCGAGTGGTTGCGTGTGGTTGCGGGATCGAGGTCGCGGCAGGCAGAGGATGGCAAGGCAAAAGACAACACGGTGGGGAGCACGAGCGAGCCAACCAAATTGCTCGTCTTTCAAGAGAGTGACGGCTTGTTCCCCAGTTGGCCCGAGACCGACGGGCAAGAAGAATGGCGGTGTTCAATGTCCTGGCAGCGATAGGAAGTAGGCAGCTGAGGGAGCTGTGCAGCGAGCCGAGACACTGGTCCACCGATGTTAGGAGAGTGACGGCTTGTTCCCTGGTTGGCTTGCAATGGGAGCGGGAAGACTGGTGGTGTCCGATGTCCTCATGGCGGGAGTTACACTGATGCTGCTAATGACGCGAGGAGGCGGTGCGGGGATGCGGCTCGAGATGAGGAGCGTCAACAAGATGAAGATGATGGGGTAGATACAGCACATGAGGCTGATGAAAAGCAATGAGGAGGGCGGGGGTGCTTGCGGGGCTAGGATGATGAAAAATAGAGGGCAGCAGGCGACAAGATATTTGCAGGACGTTTACTGACAGGCAATGGCTCCGGGGCTGCTTGCGGTTGTTGTGAACGACGGGTCACCTATTGATGGCCATGGGTGCGGAATGGGTGCAATGTTTCCTCAAACGGGCAAGACGTTACTTCAGTGCAATGAACACTCCAAAAGGAGCTGATGTCAGTGAGCCCGCAACTTGGGCACAACTAGGGTGCAACTAAGGCGCAACTAATGAGCAACTAAGGCGCAAGTACGGCGCAACTAGGGTACAAGTAGGGCACAAGTAGGATGCAGCTAGGGCGCAAATAGGGTACAACTAGGGCGTAGCTAGTGCCCAACTGAGACGCAACTAGGGCGAGAGTAGGGCGCAAGTAGGGCGCACCTAGGGCGCAACTAGTGCGTAACTAGGGCGCAAATAGTGCGCAACTAGGGCGCAAGTAGGGCGCAGCTAGGGTGCAACTAGGGCACATCTAGGGCGCAACTAGGGCACAACTAGGACGCAACTAGGGCGCAACTCGGACGTAACTAGGGCATAACTAGGGCACAACTAGGGCGCAACTAGGGCACAACTACGGTGCAACTAGGGCGCAATGAAGGCGGAACTAGGGCGCGACTAGGGCTCGACTAGGGCGCGACTAGGGCGTGACTAGGGCGCGACTTGGGCGCAACTAGGACGCAACTAGGGTGCAACTAAGACGCAACTAGGGCGTAACTAGGGCGCAATTAGGGCGCAACTGGGGGCAACTAGGCCGTAGCTAGTGCCCAACTGAGGCGCATCTAGGGCGCAAGTAGGGCGCCAGTAGGGTGTAAGTTTGGTGTAAGAAGGGCGCAAGAAGGGCGCAACTATGGTACAACTAGGGCGCAACTAGGACGCACCTAGGGCACAAGTAGGGCGCAACAATGGCGTAATTAGGGCGCAAGTAGGGCGCAAGTAGGGTGCAAGTAGGGCGCAACTAGGGCGCATGTAGGGCGCAACTAGGGCGCAACTAGGGCACAACTAGGGCGCAACTAGGGTGCAACTAGTGTGCAAGTTGGGCGCAACTAGGGCGTAAGTACGGCGTAACTAGGGTGCAAGTAGGGCGCAACTAGAGCGCAGCTAGAGCGCAACTAGGGCGCAACTATGGTGCAACTAGAACACAAGTAGGGTGCAACTAGGGTGCAACTAGAGCGCAAGTATGGCATAACTAGGGCGCAACTAGGGCGCATCTAGTGCGTAGCTAGTGCCTCACTGAGGCACAAATAGGGCGAGAGTAGGGCGCAAGTAGGGCGCAACTAGGGTGCAACTAGGGCGCAATTAGGGCGCAGCTAGGCCACAACTAGGGTGCAACTAGGGCGCAAGTAGGGCGCAACTAGTGCGCAACAAGGGCACATCTAGGGCGTAACTAGGGCACAACTAGGGCGCAACCAGGGCGCAAATAGGATGCAAGTAGGGCATAGCTAGGGCAAAACTAGGGCGCAACTAGGGCGCAACTAGGGTGCAGCTAGGGCGCAACTAAGGCGCAACTAGGGTGCGACTAGGGCGTGACTAGGGCGCTGCTAGGGCGCGACTAGGGCGCGACTTGGGTGCAACTAGGACGCAACTATGGCACAACTAAGGCGCAACTATGGTGCAACTAAGGCGCAATTAGGGCGCAAATGGGGGCAACTAGGGCGTAGCTAGTGCCTAATAAAGGCAAAACTAGGGCGCAAGTAGGGCGCCAGTAGGATGTAAGTTTGGTGCAATAAGGGCGCAAGAAGGGTGCAACTAGGGTGCAAGTAGGGCGCAACTACGACGCACCTGGGGCAAAAGTAGGACGCAACTAGGGCGCAAGTAGGAGGCAAGTAGGGTGCAAGTAGAGCGCAACTAGGGCGCAACTAGGGTGCAACTAAAGCGCAACTAGGGCGCAACTAGGGTGTAACTAGTGTGCAAGTTGGGCGCAACTAGGGCGTAACAAAGGCGCAACTAGGGCGCATGTAGGGCGCAACTAGAGCGCAAATAGGGCGCAACTAGGGCGCAACTAGGGCGCAACTAGGGCACAGGTAGGGTGCAACTAGGGTGCAACTAGAGCGCAAGCATGGCACAACTAGGGTGCAACGAGGGAACATGTAGGGTGTAGCTAGTGCCCAACTGAGGCGCAACTAGGGCGAGAGTAGGGCGTAAGTAGGGCGCAACTAGGGCGTAATGAGGGCGGAACTATGGCGTAACTAGGGCGCAACTAGGATACAACTAGGGCGCAAGTAGGGCACAACTAGGGCGTAACTAGGGCACATCTACGACGTGACTAGGATGCAACTAGGGCGCAACCAGGGCGCACTAGGACGCAACTAGGGCACAACTTAAGCATAGCTAGGGCGCAACTAGGGCGCAACTAGGGTGCAACTAGGGCGCAACTAAGGCGCAACTATGGCGCGACTAGGGCGCGACTAGGGCGCGACTAGGGCGCGACTTGGGCATAACTAGGGCGCAACTAGGGCGCAACTAGGGCGCAAGGAGGGCGCCATTAGGGTGTAAGTTTGGTGCAATAAGGGCACAAGAAGGGCGCAAGTAGGGTGCAACTAGGGCGCAACTAGGACGCACCTAGGGCACAAGTAGGGCGCAACAAGGGCGCAACTAGGGTGCAAGTAGGACGCAACTAGTGCGCAACTAGGGTGCAACCAGGGCACAACTACGGTGCACCTAGGGCGCTCCTAGGGTGCAACTAGTGTGTAAGTTGGGCGCAACTAGGACGCAGCTAAAGCGCAGCTAGGGCGCAAGTAGGGCGCAACTAGAGCACAACTAGGGCGCAACTAGGGCGTAACTAGGGTGCAACGAGGGCGCAAGTAAGGTACAACTAGGGTATAACTAGAGCGCATGCATGATACAACTAGGGTGCAACTAGGGCGCAACTAGGGTGCAACTAGTGCGCAAGTTCGGCGCAACTAAGGTGCTACTAAGGCGCAACTAGCGCGCACGTAGGGCACACGTAGGACGCAACTAGCGCGCAACTGGGGCACAACTAGGGCGTAGCTAGTGCCCAACTAAGGCACAACTAGGGCGCAAGTAGGGTGCCTGTAGGGCGCAAGTAGGGTGCAATAAGGACGCAAATAGGGTGCAACGAGGGCGCAACTAGGGCGCAACTAGGGTGCAACTAGGGCACAACTAGGGCACAACTAGGGCACGACTAGGGCGCAACTAGGGCGCAAGTAGGGCGTAACTAGGTCGCAACTAGGGCTTAACTAGGACGCAACTAGTGCATAAGTAGGGCACAACTAGGGCGCAACTAGGGCGTAACTAGGCCGCATCCAGGGCACAACTAAGGCGTAGCTAGGGCGCAACTAGGCCGTAACTAAGGCGCAACTAGGGCGCAAGTAGGGCAAAAGTAGGACAGAACTAGGGCGCAACTAGGGTACAACTAGGGCGTAGCTAGTGCCCAACTGAGGCACAACTAGGGCGCAAGTAGGGCGCATGTAGGGCGCAACAAGGGCGCAACTAGGGCCCAACTAGTGCGCAACCAGGGTGCAACCAGGGCGGAACTAGGGTGTAACTATGGCGCAACTAGGGTGCAACTAGGGCACAACTAGGGCGCAACTAGGGTGAAACTAGGGTGCAACTAGGGCGCGACTAGGGCGCAACTAGGGTGCAAGTAAGGCGCAAGTAAGACGCAACTACAACGCAACTAGGGCACAACTAGGGCGTAGCTCGTGCCCAACTAAGATGCAACTAGGGCGCAAGTAGGGCGCAAGTAGGGCGTAAGTAGGTGCAATAAGGGCGCAAGAAGGGCGCAACTAGGGTAAAACTAGTGCACAACAAGGTCGCGACTAGGGCGCAAGTAGGGAACAACTAGTGCGAAAATAGGGTGCAATTAGGACGCAAGTAGGGTAAAACTTGGGCACAACTAAGGCGCAACTAGGGCGCAACTAGGGCGCAACTAGGGCGCAACTAGGGTGCAACTAGGGCCCAACTAGGACGCAACTAGAACGCAACTAGGGCCCAACTAGGGGGCAAATAGGGTGTAACTAGGATGTAACTAGGACTCAACAAGCACGCAACGAGGGTGCAACTAGGGCGAGACGAGGGTGCAACATGGACGCAACTAGGGCGCAAGTAGGGTGCCACTAGGGCGCAACTGCGGTATAACCAGGGCGCATCTAGGGTGCAACTAGGGTGCAACTTTGGCACAACTAGGGCACAAGAAGGACGCAACTAGGTCGCAACTAGGGCGCAACTAGTGCCAAAGTGTGACGCTCTAGTCCCAAAGTGTTACGCTCTTGTGCCAAAGGGTGACACTCTATTGCCCAAGTGTGATGCTCTACTACCAAAGTGTGATGCTCTGGTTCCAAAATGTGATGCTCTAATGCCAGAGTGTGAAGCTCTAGTGCCAAAGTGTGAAGCTCTTGTGTCAAAGTGTGATGCTATAGTGCCAAAGTGTGACGCTCTAGTGCCAATGTTTGAAACTCTAGTGCCAACGTGTGATGCTCTAGTGCCAATGTGTGACGCTGTTGTGCCAGATTGCGACGCTCTAGTTCCAAAGTGTGACGCTCCGTTACCAAAATGTGAAGCTATAGTGCCAACGTGTAACGCTCTGGTGCCAAAGTGTGAAGCTCTAGTGTAAAAGAATGACGCTCTAGTGCCAAAGTTTGAAGATCTAGTGCCAAAGTGTGACGATCAAGTGCCAAAATGTGACGCTATAGTGCGAAAGTGTGACACTCTAGTGCCAAAGTGGGATGCTCTAGTGCCAAAGTGTGATGCTCTAGTACCAAAATATGAAGCTCTAGTGCCAAAGTGTGACGCT
The DNA here is from genome assembly GCA_023375785.1 of Penium margaritaceum. Classification (NCBI taxonomy): domain Eukaryota; kingdom Viridiplantae; phylum Streptophyta; class Zygnematophyceae; order Desmidiales; family Peniaceae; genus Penium; species Penium margaritaceum. The sequence goes on along the minus strand of SZWC01000257.1, from coordinate 319,318 downwards.
CTACTGCCAAAGTGTGGCAATCTAGTGCCAAAGATTGACGTTCTAGTACCAAAGTGGGAAGGTCTAGTGCCAAAGTGTGATGCTATAATGCCAAACGTGTGACGCTCTAGTGCCAAAGTGTGATGCTCTAGTATGAAAGTGTGATACTCTAGTGCCAACGTTTCGAGCTCTACTACCAAAGTGTGACCTTATAGTGCCAAAGTGTGAGAATCTAGTGCCAAAGTGTGACACTCTAGTGCCAAAGTGTGGAGCTCTAGTACCAACGTGTGATTCTCTAGTGGCAAAGTGTGAGGCTCTAGTGCCAAAGTGTGACGATGTAGTGCCAAAGTCTGATGCTCTAGTGCCAAAGGTCAAAGCTCTAGTGCCAAAGTGTGACGCTCTAGTGCCAACGTGTGACACTCTAGTGCCAGCGTGTGACACTCTAGTGCCAAAGTGTGAATCTCTAGTGCCAAAGTGTGATACTCTAGGACCAAAGTGTGGCGCTCTAGTACCAAAGTATGACACTCTAGTGCCAAAATGTGACGATCTAGTTCCGGAGTACGACAGTGTATTGCCAAAGTGTCAAGCTCTAGTGCCAAAGTGTAACGCTCTGGTGCCTAAGTGTTAAGCTATAGTGCTACGGTGTGACGCTCTAGTGCGAAAGTGTGAAGCGCTAGTGCCAAAGTATGACGCTCTAGTGCCAAATTGTGACGCTCTTATGCCAAGGTCTGACGCTCCAGTGCCAAAGTGTGACGCTCGAGTGCCAACGTATGATGCTCTAGTGCCAAAGTGTGACGCTCTAGTGCCAAAGTGTGAGGCTCTAGTGCCAAAGTTTGAATCTATAGTGCCGAAGTGTGATGCTCTACTGCCAAAGTGTGACGCTCTAGTTCCAAAGTGTGACGCTGCAATGCCAAAGTCTGACGCTCTACTGCCAAAGTTCGAAGCTGTAGTGCCAACGTGTGTTGCTCTAGTGCCAAATTCTTACACCCCAGTGCCAAAGTGTGATGCTCTTGTGCCAATGTGTGAATGTCTATTGCCAAAGTGTGCGGCTCTAGTGCCAAAGTGTGACGCTCTAGTACCAAAGTGTGACCATCTAGTGCCAAAGTGAGACGCTCTAGTTCGAAAGTGCCACACTCCATTGCAAGAGTGTGACGCTCTAAAGCCATGGTTCGAAACTCTAGTGCCAAAATGTGAGGTTCTAGTGCCAAAGTGTGATGCTCAAGTGCCAAAGTGTGACACGCTAGTACCAAAGTGTGAAGGTCTAGTGCCACACTGTGACGCTCTAATGCCAAAGTGTGAAGCGCCAGTGCCAAAGTGTGACGCTTTAGTTCCAAAGTGTGACGTTCTAGTGCCAAAATGTGACACTCTAGTGCCAAAGTGTGACGCTCTGGTGCCAAAGTGTGACGCTCTAGTCCCAACGTGTGACGCTCTTGTGCCAAAGGGTGACTCTCTAGTGCCCAAGCGTGACGATATAGTGCCAAAGTGTGATGCTCTAGTGCCAGAGTGTGACGATCTAGTGCCAGAGTGTGAAGCTCTAAGGTCAAAGTGTGAAGCTCTTTTGTCAAGGTGTGACGCCAAAGTGCCAAAGTGTGACGCTCTAGTGCCAAAGTTCGAAACGATAGTGCCAACGTGTGATGTTCTAGTGCCAATGTGTGACGTTGTAGTGCCAAAGTGTTACGCTCTAGTTCCAAAGTGTGACGCTCTAGTGCAAGAGTGTGAAGCTCTAGTGCCAAAGTGTAACGCTCTGGTGCCAACGTGTGAAGCTCTAGTGCCAAAGTATGACGCTCTAGTGCCAAAGTTTGAAGCTCTAGTGCCAAAGTATGACGCTCAAGTGCCAAAATGTGACGCTCTATTGCCAAAGTGTGACGCTATAGTGCCAAAGTGGGACGCTCTAGTGCTAAAGTGTGGCGCTTAAGTACCAAAATATGAAGCTATAGTGCCAAAGTGTGATGCTCTAGTGCCAAACGAGTGACGCTCTAGTGCCAAAGTGTGATGCTCTAGTGCCAAAGTGTGATGCTCTAATGCCAGCGTTTGGAGCTCTAGTGCCAAAGTGTGATTCTCTAGTGCCAAAGTGTGACGCTGTAGAGCCAAAGTGTGACGCGCTAGTGCCAAAGTGTGGAGCTCTAGTGCCAAAGTGTGATGCTCTAGTGCCAAAGTGTGACGCTCTACTGCCAAAGTGTGACGATGTAGTGCCAAAGTCTTACGCTCTAGTGCCAACGTATGAAGCTCTAGTGCCAAAGTGTGACACTCTTGTGCCAAAGTGTGACACTCTAGTGCCAAAGTGTGACGCTCTAGTGCCAACGTGTGAATCTCTAGTGTCAAAGTGTGATGCTCTAGTACCAAAGTGTAAAGCTCTAGTACCAAAGTGTGATGCTCTTGTGCCAGAGTGTGACGCTCTAGTTCCAAAGTGCGACACTTTATTGCCAAAGTGCGAAGCTCTACTGCCAAAGGATAGCGCTCTGGTGCCAAAGTGTGAAGCTCTAGTGTCAAAGTATGACGCTGTAGTGCCAAAGTGTGAATCTCTAGTGCCAAAGTGTGACACTCAGTGCCAAAGTGTGACGCTCTAGTGCCAATGTGTGATGTTCTAGTGCCGAAGTGCGAAGGTCTAGTGCAAAAGTGGGATGCTCTAGTGCCAAACGTGTGATGCTCTAGTGCCAAAGTGTGACGCTCTAATGCCAAAGTGTGATGCTCTAATGCCAACGTTTTGAGCTCTAGTGCCAAAGAGTGATGCTCTAGTGCCATAGTGTGACGCTATAGTGCCAGAATGTGACGCTCTAGTGCCAAAGTGTGACCCTCTAGTGCCAAAGTGTTGAGCCCTAGTGCCAAAGTGTGATGCTATAGTGCCAAAGTGTGACACTCTAGTGCCAATGTGTGACGCTCTAGTGGCAAAATGTGACGCTCTAGTGCCAAAGTGTGACGCTCTAGTACCAAAGTTCAGAACTAGAGTGCCCAAGTGTGACGCTCTAGTGCCAAAGTCTGACGCTCCAGTGCCAGAGTGTGACTATCCTGTGCAAAAGTGTGACACTCTAGTGACAAAGCGTGAAGCTCCAGTGCCAATGTGTGATGCTCTAGTGCCAAAGTGTGTAGCTCTAGTGCCAAAGTATGACGCTCTTGTACCAAAGTGTGAAGATCTAGTGCCAAAGTGTGAGGCTCAGGTGCCAAGGTGTGACCCTCTAGTGCTAAAGTGTGACGCTCTAGTGCCAAAGTGGGACGCTCTAGTGCAAGTGTGGCGCTCTAGTACCGAAGTGTGAAGCTCTAGTGCCAAAGTGTGACGCTCTAGTTCCAAACGTGTAACGCTCTAGTACCAAAGTGTGACGATCTAGTGCCAACCTGTGAATGTCGAGTGCCAAAGTGTGACGCTCTAGTGTCAAAGTGTGACACTCTAATGCCAAATTGTGATGCTCTAGTGCCAAAGTGTGATGCTCTAGTGCCACAGTTCGAAGCTGTAGTGCCCAAGTGGGACGCTCTAGTGCCATAGTATGACATCTAGTGCCAAAGTGTGAAGCTCTAGTGCCAAAGTGCAACGATATAGTGCCAAAGTATGACGCTCTAGTGCCAAAGTGGGACATTCTAGTGCAAAGTGTGATGCGATCATGCCAAAGTTTGATGCTCTAGTGCCAAAGTGCAAAGCTATAGTACCAAATTGTACCGCTTTAGTGCCAAAGTGTGATGCTCTAGTGCCAAAGTGTGACGCTCTAGTGTGGAAGTGTGAATCTCTCATGCCAAAGCGTGACAATCTTGTGCTAAGGTGTGACGCTATAGTACCAAAGTGTGACGCTGTAGTGCTAAAGTGTGAAGCACTAGTGCCAAAGTGTGATGCTCTAGTGCCAAATTGTGACGCTCTAGTGCCAAAGTACGAAGCTCTAGTGCCAACATGTGAATCATTTGTGCCAAAGTGTGACGCTCTAGTGCCAAAGGGTGACACTCTAGTGCCTATATTCAAAACCCTATTGCCAACGTGTGATGTTCTAGTGCAAATGTCTGACACTTTAGTGCGAAAGTGTGACGCTCAAGTTTCAAAGTGTTACGCTCTAGTGCCAAAGTATGAAGCTCTAGTGCCAAAGTGTAATGCTCTGGTGCCAAAGTGTGAAGCTCTAGTTCCAACGTAAGACGCTCTAGTGCGAAAGTGTGAAGTCTAGTGCCAAAGTGTGACGCTCAAGCGCCAAAGTGTAACACTCTAGTGCCAAAGTGTGACTCCCTAGTGCCAAAGTGGGACGCTCTAGTGCCAAAGTGTGACGCTCTAGTGCCAAACTGTGATGATTTAGTGCCAAAGTGTGACATTCTAGTGCAGAAGTGTGAATGTCTAGTGCCAAAGTTTGATGCTCTCGTGCCAACATGTGACGCTTTGGTGCCAAAGTGTGATGCTCTAGTGCCAAAGTGTGACGCTCTAATGCCAACGATTGGAACTCTAGTGCCAAGGTGTGATGCTCTAGTGCCAAAGTGTGATGCTGTAGTGCCAAAGTGTGACGCTCTAGTGCCAAAGTGTGGAGCTCTAGTGCCAAATGGTGATGCTCTAGTGCCAAAGTGTGACGCTATAGTGCCAAAGTGTGACACGGTAGTGCCATAGTCTGACGCTCTAGTACAAAGGTTGAAGCTCTAGTGCCAACATGTGAAGCGTTTGTGCCAAAGTGTGACGCTCTAGTGCCAAAGTGTGACGCTCTTGTGCCTAAGTTTGAAACTCTAGTGCCAAAGTGTGATGATGTAGTGCAAATGTCTGACGCTCTAGTGCCAAAGTGTGACGCTCAAGTTCCAAAGTGTGACGCTCTTGTGCCAAAGTGTGAAGCTCTAGTGCCAAAGTTTGACTCCCTAGTGCCAAAGTGGGACGCTACAGTGCCAAGGTAAGACGCTCTAGTGCCAAACCGTGATGATGTAGTGCCAAAGTGTGACTTTCTAGTGCAAAAGTGTGACGGTCTAGTGCCAAAGTGTGATGGTCTAGTGCCAAACATGTGACGCTGCAGTTCTTAAGTGTGATGCTCTAGTGCCAAAGTGTGATGCTCTAATGCCAACGACTGGAGCTCTAGAGCCAAAGTGTGAGGCTCTATTACCAAAGCATGACGCTGTAGTGCCAAAGTGTGATGCTCTAGTGCCAAATTGTGATGCTCTAGTGTTAAAGTGTGACGCTGTAGTGCCAAAGTCTGACGCTCTAGTGCAAAGGTTGAAGCTCTATTTCCAAAGTGTGCACTCTAGTGTCAAGGTGTGAAACTCTACTGCCAACGTGTCACGCTCTAGTGCCAACGTGTGAATATCTAGAGTGAATGTGTGATGCTAAAGTGCCAAAGTATGTCGCTCTAGTACCAAAGTGTGACGCTATAGTGCCAAAGTGTGACGCTCTAGTTCCAAAGTGCAACACTCTATTGCCAAAGTGTGACGCTCTAGTGCCAAAATGTGACGCTCTAGTGCCAAAATTCGAGACTCTAGTGCCAAAGTGTGACGTTACATTGCCAAATTGTGACACTAGAGTGCCAAAGTGTGACGCTCTAGTTCCAAAATGTGGCGCTCTAGTGCCAAAATGTGAAGCTCTATGGCCAATGTGTGACGCTCTAGTACCAATGTGTGATGCCCTAGTGTCAAAGAGTGACGTCCCAGTGCCAAAGTGTGGAACTCTAGTGCCAAAGTGTGACGCTATAGTGCCAAGGTATGAAGCTCTAGTGCCAAAGTGTGATGCTCAAGAGCCAAAATGTGATGCTCTTGTGCGAAAGTGTGACGCTCGAGTGCCAAAGCGTGAAGCTCTAGTGCCAACGTGTGACGCTCTAGTGCCAAAGTGTGACGCTCTATTGCAAAAGTGTGACGCTTTAGTGCCAAAGTGTGACGCTCTAGTGCCCAAGTGTGACACTCTAGTGCCAAAGTGTGAAGGTCTAGTGCCACAGTATGACATTCTAGTGCCAAAGTGTGAAGCGCTACTGGCAAAGTGTGACGCTCTAGTGCCAAAGTGTGACACTCTAGTGCCAACGTGCGATGCTCTAATGCCAAAGTGTGACGCTATAGTGCGAAAGTGTGACGCTCTAGTGCCAAAGTGTGACGCTCTAGTGCCAAAGTGCGAGGCTCTTGTGCCTGATTTTGAAACTCTAGTGCCAAAGTGTGGTACTCTAGTGCCAAAGTGTGACGCTCTAGTGCCAAAGTGTGATGCTGTAGTGCCAAAGTATGACGCTATAGTGCCAAAGTGTTATACTATAGTGCCAAAGTGTGACGCTCTTGCACGAAAGTGTGAATCTCAAGTGCCAACGTGTGACGCTCCAGTGCCAAAGTGTGACGCTGCAGTACCAAAGTGTGATGCTCTAGTGCCAAAGTGTGACGCTCTTGTTCCTAATTGCAATACTCTATTGCAAATGTGTGACGCTCTAGTGCCAAAGCTCGAACCTCTAGTGCCAAAGTGTGAGGCTCTAGTGTCAAAGTGTGATCTCTAGTGCCAAAGTGTGACACTCTAGTGCCAATGTGCGATGCTCTAGTGCCAAAGTCTGACTCTCCAATGCCAAAGTGTGACGCTCTAGTGCCAAAGTGTGAAGCGCTAGTTCCAGAGTGTGATGCTCTAGTACCAAAGTGTGACACTCTAGTGCTAAAGAATGATGCTCTACTGCCAAAGTGTGATGCTCTAGTGCCAAAGTGTGACGCTCTAGTCCCAAAGTGTGACGCTCTTGTGCCAAAGGGTGATACTCTAGTACCAAAGTGTGACACTGAAGTGCCAAAGTTCGAAACCTAGTGCCCAAGTGCTACGCTATAGTATGCAAGTGTGACGCTGTATGGCCAAAGTGTGACTATCTTGTGCCAAAGTGTGACGCTCTAGTGCCAAGGTGTGAAGCTCTACTACCCAAGTGTGTCGCTCCAGTGCCAAAGTGTGAATGTCTAGTGCCATAGTGTGATGCTCTAGTGCCAAGGTGTGAAGCGCTAGTGCCAAAGTGTGATGCTCTAGTGCCAAATTGTGACGCTCTAATGCCAAAGTGTGACAATCTAGTACCAAAGTTTGACGCTCTAGTGCCAAAGTGTGACGCTCTAATGCCAAAGTGTGATGCTATAGTGCCAAAGTGTGACACTCTAGTGCCGAAGTGTGAGCATCTAGTGCCAAAGTTTGAAACTCTAGTGTCAACGTGTGATGCTCTAGTGCCAAAGTGTGACGCTCTAGTTCCAAAGTGTGACGCTGTAGTGCCAAAATCTGACAGTCTAGATCCAAAGTTTGAAGTTCTAGTGCCAAATAGTGACGCTCTAGTGGCAAATTGTTACACTCTAGTGCCAAAGTGTGACGCTCTTGTACCAACGTGTGAGTCTCCACTTCCAACGTGTGACGCTCTAGTGCCAAAGTGTGACGCTCTAGTACCAAAGTGTGACGCTCTAGTGCCAAAGTGTGACACTCTAGTTCCAAAGTGCGACACTCTAATGCAAGAGTATGACGCTGTAGTGCCAAAGTGTGACACTCTAGTATCAAAGTTCGAAACTCCAGTGCCAAAGTGTGAGGCTCTAGTGCAAAAGTGTGACGCTCTAGTACCAAATTGTGAAGGTCTAGTGCCACAGTGTGACGCTCTAGTGCCAAAGTGTGAAGCGCCAGTGCCAAAGTGTGACGCTCTATTGCCAAAGTGTGACGCTCTAGAGCCAAAGTGTGACGCTCTAGTGTCAAAGTGTGACGCTCTAGTGCCAAAGTGTGACATTCTAGTGCCAAAGTGTGAATGTCTAGTGCCAATGTGTGATGCTCTAGTGACAAGTCTGTGACGCTATAGTGCCAAAGAGTGATGCTCTAGTGCCAAACTGTGACGCTCTAATGCCAACGTTTGGAGCTCCAGTACATAAGTGTGATGGTCTAGTGCCAAAACGTGACAATTTAATGCCAAAGTGTGACGCACTAGTACCAAAGTGTGGAGCTATAGTGCCAAAGTGTGATGCTCTAGTGCCAAAGTGTGATGCTCTAGTGCCAAAGTGTGATGCTCTGGTCCCAAAGTGTGATGATGTAGTGCCAAATTCTGACACTCTAGTGCCAAAATTTGAAGCTCTAGTGCCAAAGTGTGACGCTCTAGTGCCAAAGTGTGACACTCTAGTGCCAACGTGTGACGCTCTAGTGCCAAAGTGTGAATCTCTAGTGCCAAAGTGTGATGATCTAGTACCAAAGTGTGATGCTCTAGTACCAAAGTGTGACGCTCTAGTGCCAAAATGGGAAGCTCTAGTTCTAAACTGCGACACTCTATTGCCAAAGTGAAAAGCTCTTGTGCCAAAGTGTAATGCCCTGGTGCCAAAGTGTGATGCTCCAGTGCCAATGTATGACGCTTTACTGCCAAAGTGTGAAGCTCTAGTGCCAAAGTGTGACGCTCGAGTGCCAAAGTGTGACGCCCTAGTGCCAAAGTATGACGTTATAGTGGCAAAGTGTGAAGGCCTAGAGAAATTTTGTGATGCTCTAGTGCAAAACATGTGACGCTCTAGTGCCAAAGTTTGATTCTCTAATGCCAATGATTGGAGCTCTGGTGCCAAGGTATGACGCTCTAGTGCCAAAGTGTGACGCTGTAGTGCCAGAATGTGACGCTCTAGTGTCAAAGTGTGGCACTATAGTGCCAAAGTGTGCCGCTCTACTGCCAAAGTATGACGCTCTAGTGGCAAAGTGTGACGCCCTAGTGCCAAAGTGTGACGATCTAGTGCCAAAGTTAAAACCTATAGTGCCCAGGTGTGATGCTCTAGTGCCAAAGTGTGACACTCTAGTGCCAAATTGTGACTCTCCCGTGGCAAAGTGTGACACTTTAGTGTCAAAGTCTGACTTTCTAGTACCAAAGTGTGATGCTATAGTGCCAAAGTGTGACGCTCTAGTTCCATAGTGTGACACTCTAGTGCCAAAGTGTGAGGCTCTAGTGCCAAAGTGTGACGCTCTAGTGTCAAAGTGTGACACTCTAGTGCCAAATTGTGATGCTCTAATGCCAGTGTTTGGGGCTCTAGTGCCAAAGTGTGACGCTCTAGTGCCAATGTGTGACGCTGTAGTGCTAAAGTTTGACGCTTTAGTGCCAGAGTTTGAAGCTCTAGTGCCAAAGTGTGACACTCTAGTGCCAAAGTGTGACACTATAGTTCCAAAGTGTGACACTCTAATGCCAAAGTGTCGATCTCTAGTGCCAACGTGTGATGCTCTAGTGCCAAAGTGGGACGCTTTAGAACCAACGTGTGACTCTCTCGTGCCAAAGTGTGACGCTCTAGTACCAAAGTGCGACACTCGAGTGCCAGAGTGTGACGCTCTAGTGCCAAGTTGTGACGCTCTAGTGCCAAAGTGTGACGCTCTAGTGTCAAAGTGTGACGCTCTAGTACCAAGGTGTGGAACTCAAGTGCCAATGTGTGACGCTCTAGTGCCAAGGTGTGAAGCTCCAGTGCCAATGTATGATGCTCTAGTAACAAACTGTGATGGTCTAATGCAAAAGTGTGACGCTCGAGTGCGGAAGTGTGAAGCTCTAGTGCCAAAGTGTGACGCTCTAGTGCCAACGTTTGGAGCTCTACTTCCCAAGTGTGACGCTCTAGTGCGAAAATGTGATGCTGTAGTGCCGAAGTGTGACGCTACAGTACCAAAGTATGGAGCTCTATGGCCAAAGTGTGATGCTCTAGTGTCAACGTGTGGCGCTCTAGTGCCAACATGTGACGCTCTAGTGCCAAACTGTGACGCTCTAGTGCAAAAGTGTGACGCTCTAGTGCCAAACTTCGAAATCTAGTGCCCAAGTGTGACGCTCAAGCATGAAAGTGTGACGCTCTATTGCCAAAGTGTGACTCTCCGTTGCCAAAGTGTGACACTCTAGTGCCAAAGTGTTAAGCTCTAGTACGCAAGTGTGCCGCTCTAGGGCCAAAGTGTGAAGGTCTGTTGCCACAGTGTGACGCTCTAGTGCCAAAGTGTGAAGCGCTAGTGTGAAAGTGTGACACTCTAGTGCCAAACCGTGACGCTCTAGTGCCAAAATGTGATGCTCTAGTGCCAAAGTGTGAGGCTCTAGTGCCAACGTTTGAAACTCTAGTGCTAACGTGTGATGCTCCAGTGCTAGATTGTCACGCTCTAGTTCTAAAGTGTGACACTATAGTGCCAAAGTCTGACACTCTAGTACCAAAGTTTGAAGCTCTAGTGCCCATGTGAGATGCTCTAGTGCCACATTGTTACACTCTAGTGCCAAAGTGTGATGCCCTTGTGCCAAAGTGTGAATCTTTAGTGCCAAAGTGTGACGTTATAGTGCCAAAGTGTGACGCTCTACTACCAAAGTGTGATGCTCCAGTGCCAAAGTGTGACGCTCTAGTTCGAAAGTGCGACACTCTTTTGCAAGAGTGTGATGCTCTAGTGCCAAAGTGTAATGCTCTAGTGCCAAAGTTCAAAACTCTAGTGCCAAAGTATGAGGCCCTAGTGCCAAAGTGTGACACTCAAGTGCCAAAATGTGACGCTCTAGTACCAAAGCGTGAAGGTTTTGTGCCACAGTGTGACGCTCTAGTGCCAAAGTGGGAAGCACCATTGCCAAAGTGTGACGCTTTATTGCCAATGTGTGACGCTCTAGTGCCAAAGTGTGACGCTCTAGCGCCAAACTTTGACGCTCTAGCGCCAAAGTGTGACGCTCTAAACCCAACGTGTGATGCTCTTGTCCCAAAGGGTGACGCTCTAGTGCCAAAGTGTGACGCTCTAGTGCCAAAGTGTGATACTCTAGTGCCAAAGTGTGATGCTCTAGTGCCAAAGTGTGAAGCTCTAGTACCAAAGTGTGAAGCTGTTGTGTCAAAGTGTGACGCTCTACTGCCAAAGTGTGACGCTCTACTACCAAAGTTCAAAACTCTAGTGCCAACGTGTGATGCTATAGTGCCAATGTGTGACGCTGTAGTGCCAAAGTGTGACGCTCTAGTTCCAAAGTGTGACGCTCCAATGCCAAAGTGTGAATCTCTAGTGCCAAAGTGTAACGCTCTGGTGCCAAAGTGTGAAGCTCTCGTGCCAAAGTATGACGCTCTAGTACCAAAGTTTGAAGCTTTAGTGCCAAAGTGTGACGCTCAAGTGCCAAAATGTGATGCTCTAGTGCTAAAGTGTGGCGCTCTAGTGCCAAAGTGGGACGCTCTAGTGCTGAAGTTTGACGCTGTAGTGCCAAAGTGTGACGCCCTAGTGCCAAAGTGTGGCGCTCTAGTGCCAAAGTGTGATGCTATTGTGCCGAAGTGTGACGCTATAGTGCCAAACATTGGCATTGCCAATGTGTGACACTCCAGTGCCAATGTGTGGGGCTGTAGAGCCAAAGTGTGACGCTCTAGTTTCAAAGTGTGACGCTCTTGTGCCAAAGTGTTACACTCTAGTGCCAAAGTGTGACGCTCCTGCGCCAATGTGTGAATCTCAAGTGCCAAAGTGTGATACTCCAGTACCAACGTGTGACACTCTACTAGAAACATGTGACGCTCTAGTGCCAAAGTGTGACGCTCTAGTTCCAAATTGCAACACTCTATTGCAAACGTGTGACGCTCTAGTGCCAAAGTGTGACGCTCTAGTGCCAAAGCTCGAAACTCTAGTGCCAAAGTGTGTGGCTATAGTGCAAACGTGTGATGCTCTTGTGCCAAAGTGTGACGCTCTAGTGCCAAAGTTTGAAACTATAGTGCCCAAGTGTGACACTCTAGTGCCAAAGTGTGAGGCTCTAGGGCTAAAGTGCGACTCTCCTGTGCCAAAGTGTGACGCTCTAGTGCCAAAGTGTGAAGCTCTAGTGCCAAAGTGTGATGCTCTAGTACCAAAGTGTGAAGGTACAGTGCCACAGTGTGACGCTCTAGTGCCAACGTGTGAAGCGCTAGTGCCCGAGTTTGATGCTCTAGTGCCAAAGTGTGACTCTCTAGTGCCAGTGTGACACTCTATTGCGAAAGTTTGGAACTCTAGTGCCAACATGTGTTGCTCTAGTGCTAATGTGTGACGCGCTAGTGCCAACGTGTGACGCTCTAGTTCTCAAGTGTAACGCTCTAGTGCCAACGTGTGAAGCTCTTTAGCCAAAATGTGACGCTCAAGTGCCAAAGTGTGATGCTCTAGTGCTAAAGTGTAATGCTTTGGTGCCAAAGTGTGAAGCTCTAGTGCCAAAGTATGACGCTGTAGTGCCAAAGTGTGAAGCTATTGTGCCAAAGTGTGACGCTCAAGTGCCAAAGTGTGACGCTCTACTGCAAAAGTGTGACGTTCTAGTGCCAAACTGGGACGCTCTAGTGCCAAAGTGTGACGCTCTAGTACCAAAGTATGAAGCTCTTGTGCCAAAGTTTCAGGCTCTAGTGCCAAAGTGTGACGATCTAGTGCCAAAGTGTGACGTTCTAGTGCCAAAGTGTGAAGGTCTAGTGCCAAAGTGTGATTCGATAGTGCCAAAGGTGTGACGCTCTAGTGCCAAAGTAGGCCACTCTAGTGCCAAATTATGACGCTCTAATGCCAACATTTGAAGCTCTAGTTCCAAAGTGTGATGCTATAGTGCGAAAGTGTGATGCTCTAGAGCCAGAGTGTGATGCTCTAGTGCCAATGGCTGAAGCTATTGTGCCAAAGTGTGCACTCTAGTGCCAGAGTGTGACACTCTAGTACCAACGTGCGACGCTCTAGTGCCAAAGTGTGAGTCTCTAGTGCCAAAGTGTGATGCTCTAGTGCCAAAGTATGGCGCTCTAGTACCAAAGTTAGACGCTCTACTGCCAAAGTGTGATTCTCTAGTTCCAAAGTGCGCACTCTATTGCCAAATTGTGACGCTCTCTTGCCAAAATGTGACGCTCTAGTTGCAAAAATCGAGACTCTAGTGCCAAAGTGTGACGCTCTAGTGCCAAAATGTGACACTAGAGTGCCAAAGTGTGACGCTCTAGTTCCAAGGAGGGACGCTCTAGTGCCAAAGTGTGAAGCTTAATTGCCAAAGTGTGATGCTCTAGTGCCAATGTGTGACGCTATAGTGTCAAAGTGTGACGCTCTAGTGCCAAAGTGTGGAACTCTAGTGCCATAGTGTGACGCTCTAGTGCCAAGGTGTGAAGCTCTAGTCCCAAAGTGTAATGCTTAAGTGCCAAAATGTGATGCTCTTGTGCCAAAGAGTGAGGCTCGAGTGCCAAAATGTGAAGCTCTAGTGCCAACGTGTGACGCTCTAGTGCCAAAGTGTGACGCTCTATTGCAAAGGTGTGACGCGTTATTGCTAAGGAGTGACTCTGTAGTGCCCAAGTGCGACGCTCTAGTGCCAAAGTGTGAAGTTCTAGTGCCAAAGTGTGACGCTCTAGGGGCACACTGTGAAGCGCTAGTGCCAAAGTGTGACGCTCTAGTGCCTAAGTGTGACGCTCTAGTGCCAAAGTGCGACGCTCTAGTGCCAAAGTGTGACGCTATAGTGCCAAAGTGTGACGCTCTAGTGCCAAATTGTGACGCTCTGGTGCCAACGTGCGAGGCTCTAGTGCCAACGTTTGAAACTCTAGTACCAAAGTCTGATACTCTAGTGCCAATGTGTGACGCTCTAGTGCCAAAGTGTGATGCCGTAGTGCCAAAATCTGATGTTGTAGTGCCAAAGTGTGACACTCTAGTGCCAAAGTGTTACACTCTAGTGCCAACATGTGACGCTCTTGCGCCAAAGTGTGAACCTGAAGTGCCAACGTGTGACGCTCCAATGCCAAAGTGTGAAGCTCTAGTACCAAAGTGTAACGCTCTAGTGCCAAAGTGTGACACTCTAGTTCCAAATTGCAACACTGTATTGCAAAAGTATGACGCTGTAGTGCCAAAGTGTGACACTCTAGTGTGAAAGCTCGAAACTGTAGTGCCAAACTGTGAGGCTCTATTACCAAAGTGTGACGCTCTAGTGCCAAAGTGTGACTCTCTATTGCCAAAGTTCAAAACCCCAGTGCCCAAGTGTGACACTCTAGTGCCAAAGTGTGAGGCTCTAGTGCCAAAGTGTGACTCTCCTGTACCAAAGTGTGACGCTCTAGTGCCAAAGTGTGAAGCTCTAGTGCCAAAGTGTGACGCTCTAGTACCAAAGTATGAACGTCTAGTGCTACAGTGTGACCATATAGTGCCAAAGTATGAAGTGCTAGTGCCAGAGTGTGACGCTCTAGTGCCAAAGTGTGACACTCTAGTGCCAAAGTGTGATGCTCTAGTGCCAAAGTGTGATGCTCTTGTGCCAAAGTGTGACGCTCTAGTCCCAAAGTGTGACGCTCTTGTGCCAAAGGGTGACGCTCTAGTACCAAAGTGTGTCCCTGTAGTGCCAAAGTGCGATGCTCTAGTGCCACGTTGTGACGCTCAAGTGCCAAAGTGTGAAGCTCTGGTGCCAATGTGTGAAGCTCTTGTGTTGAAGTGTGACGCTTTAGTGCAAAAGTGTGACGCTCTAGTGCCAAAGTTTAAAACTCTAGTGCCAACATTTGATGCTCTAGTGCCAATGTGTGACAATCTAGTGCCAAAGTGTGAGGCTTTAGTTCTCAAGTGTGACGCTCTATTGTCAACGTGTGAAGCTCTAGAGCCAAATTGTAACGCTCTGATCCCAAAGTGTAAAGCTCTAGTGCCAAAGTATGACGCTCTAGTGCCAAAGTGTGAAGCTATAGTGCTAAAGTGTGACGCTCAAGTGCCAAAGTGTGACGCTCTAGTGCCAAAGTGTGACGATCTAGTGCAAAATTGGGACGCTATAGTACCAAAGTGTGACGCTCTAGTACCAAAGTATGAAGCTCTAGTGCCAAAGTGACGCTCTAGTGCCAAGTGTGACGATCTAGTGCCAAAGTGTGACGGTATAGTGCCAAGTGTGAAGGTCTAGTGCCTAAGAGTGATGCTCTAGTGCCAAACGTGTGACGCTCCAGTGCCAACGTAAGACACTCTAGTGCCAAATTGTGACGCTCTCGTGCCAACATTTGGAGCTATAGTGCCAAAGTGTGATGCTCTAGTGCCAAAGTGTGACGCTCTAGTGCCAAAGTGTGACGCTTTAGTGCCAAAGTCTGACGCTCTAGTGCCAAAGGTTGAAACTCTAGTGCCAAAGTGTGCACTTTGGAGCCAAAGTGTAACGATAAAGTGTTAACGTGTGACGCTCTAGTGCCAAAGTGTGAATCTCTAGTGCCAAAGTGTGATGCTATAGTGCCAAAGTATGGCGCTCTAGTACCAAATTGTGACGCTCTAGTGCCAAAGTGTGACGCTCTAGTTTCAAAGTGCGACACTCTACTGCCAAAATGTGACGCTCTACTGCCACAATGTGACGCTCTTGTGCCAAAATCCAAGACTGTAGTGCCAAAGTGTGACACTCTAGTGCCAAATTGTATCACTGGAGTCCCAACGTGTCATGCTCTAGTTCCAAGGAGTGACGCTATAGTGCCAAAGCGTGAAGTTCTATTGCCAAAGTGTGACGCTCTAGTGCCAATGTGTGAAGCTCTAGTGTCAAAATGTGACGCTCTAGTGCTAAAGTGTGGAACTCTAGTGGGAAAGTGTGACGCTCTAGTGCCAAGGTGTGAAGCTCTAGTGCCAAAGTGTGATGCTCAAGTGCCAAAAAGTGATGCTCTTGTGCCAACGTGTTACGCTTAAGTGCCAACGTGTGACGATCTAGTACCAAAGTGTGACGCTCTAGTGCCAACATGTGACGCTCTAGTGCCAAAGTGTGACGCTCTCGTCTCACGGTATGATGCTCTTGTGCCAAAGGGGGACACTCTAGTGCCACAGTTCAACGCTCTAGTGCCAAAGTGTGAGGCTCTAGTACGAAAGTGTGACGCTGTAGTGCCAACGTGTGACACTCTATTGCAAGTTTGTGATGCTCTCATGTCAATGTTTGGAGCTCTAGTGCCAAAGTGTGACGCTCTAGAGCCAAAGTGTGACGCTTTAGTGCCAACGTCTGACGCTCTAGTGCCAGCGTTTGAAGCTCTAGTGTCAAAGTGTGACGCTCCAGTGCCAAAATGTGACAATTCAGTGCCAAAGTGTGACGCTCTAGTGCCAAAGTGCGAATCTCTACTACCAACGTGTGATGCTCTAGTGCCAAAGTGTGATGCTCTAGTACCAAAGTGTGACACTATAGTGCCAATGTGTGACGCTCTAGTACCAAAGTGTGAATCTCTAGTGCCAAAGTGTGATGCTCTAGTGCCAAAGTGTGACGCTCTAGTTCCAAAGTGCGACACTCTATTGCCAAAGTGTGACCCTCTAGTGGCACACTGACGCTATAGTGCCAAAGTTTGAAACTCTAGTGCCAAAGTGTGACACTTCAGTGCCAACGTGTGACACTCTATTGCCAGAGTGTGACGCTCTACTTCCAAGGAGTGACGCTCTAGTGCCAAAGTGTGAAGCTCGAGTGCCAAATTGTGATGCTCTAGTGCCAAAATGTGATGCTCTAGTGTCAAAGTGTGACGCTCTAGTACCAAAGTATGGAACTCTAGTGCCAAAGTGTGATACTCTAGTGCCATGGTGTGCAGCTCTAGTTCCTAAGTGTGATGCTCTAGTGCCAAAGTGTGATGGTCCAATGTAAACGTGTGACGCTCGAGTGCCAAAGTGTGAAGCTCTAGTACAAAAGTGTGACGCTATAGTGCCAACGTTTGGAGATCTAGCTCCAAAATGTGACGCTCTAGTGCCAAAGTGTGACACTGTAGTGCCAAAGTGTGATGCTATAGTGCCAAAGTGTGGGGCTGTAGTGCCAAAGTGTGATTCTCTAGTGCCAAAGTGTGATACTCTATTACCAAAGTGTGACGCTCCAGTGCCAAGGTGTCAAGCTCTAGTGCCAAAGTGTGATGCTCTAGTGCCAAAGTTTTAAATATAGCACCCAAGTGTGATGCTCTAGTACGAAAGTGTGACGCTCTATTGCCAAAGTGTGACTCTCCTGTGCCAAAGTGTGACAATCAAGTGCCAAAGTGTGAAGCTCTAGTACCCAAGTGTGATGCTCCATTGCTAAAGTGTGAAGGTCTAGTGCCACAGTGTGATGCTCTTGTGCCCAAGTGTGAAGTGTGAGTGCCAAAGTGTGACGCTATAGTACCAAGTTGTGACGCTCTAATGCCAAACTGTGACGCTCTAGTGCCAAAGTGTGATGCTCTAGTGCCAAAGTGTCACGTTCTAGAGCCAACATGTGACGCTCTAGTGCCAAAGTGTGAGGCTCTAGGGCCAAAGTTTGAAACTCTAGTGCCAAAGTGTGATGCTATAGTGCCAAAGTGTGACGTAATAGTTCCAAAGTGTGACGCTGTAGTGCCAAAGTCTGACATTATAGTTTGAAGTTCTGGTGCCAAGGTAGGACGCTCTAGTGCCAAATTGTTACACCCTAGTGCCAAAGTGTGACGCTCTTGTGCCAATGTGTGAATCTCTAGTGCCAAAGTGTGACGCTCTAGTGCCAAAGTGTGATGCTCTGGTTCCAAAGTGTGACACTCTATTGCAGGAGTGTGACGATCTAGTGCCAAAGTGTGACGCCCTAGTGCCAAAGTTCGAAACTCTAGTGCCAAAGTGTGAGGCTTTAGTGCCAAAGTGTGACGCTCAAGTGCCAAAGCCTGGCGCTCTAGTACCAAAGTGTGAAAGTCTAGTGCCACAGTGTGACGCTCTACTACCAAAGTGTGAAGCGCGAGTGCCGGACTGTGACGCTCTAGTGCACACGTGTGACTGTCTAGTGCCAAAGTGTGATGCTATATTGCCAAGGTGTGACGCTCTAGTGCCAAAGTGTTAAGCTCTAGTGCCAAAGTGTGAAGCTCTTGTGTCAAAGTGTGACGCTCTAGTGCTAAAGTGTGGTGCTCTAGTGCCAAAGTTCAAAACTCTAGTGCCAACGTGTGATGCTCTAGTGCCAATGTGTGACGCTGTAGTGCCAAAGTGTGACGCTCTAGTGCCAAGGTGTGAAGCTGTAGTGCCAGCGTGTAACGCTCTGGTGCCAAAGTGTGAATCTCTAGTGCCAAACTATGACGCTCTAGTGCGGAATGTTAAAGGTATAGTGCCAAAGTGTGACGCTCAAGTGCCAAAATGTGACGCTCTAGTGCCAAAGTGTGATGCTCTAGTGCCACGTTAAGACGATATAGTGCTAAGGTGTGATGCTCTAGTACCCAAGTATGAAGCTCTAGTGCCAACGTGTGATACTATGGTGCCAAAGTGTGACAATCCACTGCCAAAGTGTGACATTATACCAAAGTGTGAAGGTCTAGTACCAAAGTGTGATGCTCTAGTGCCAAGTGTGTGACGCTCCAGTGCCAAAGTGTGATGCTCTAGTGCCAAAGTGTGACGCTCTAAAGCCAAAGTTTGGAGCTTTAGTGCCAAAGTGTGACGCTCTAGTGACAAAGTGTGACGCTCTGCTGCTTAAGTGTGACACTCTAGTGCCAAAGTGTGATGCTCTACTGCCAAAGTGTGAAGCTATACTGCCAAAGTGTGACGCTATAGTGCATAAGTGTGACGCTCTAGTGCCAAAGTTTGAAGCTCTAGTACCAAAGTGTGACGCTGTAGTGCCAAAGTGTGACGCTATAGTGCCAAAGTGTGGAGCTCTAGTGCCAAAGTGTGATGCTCTAGTGCCAATGTGTGACGCCCTCGTGCCAAAGTGTGACGATATAGTGCCAAATTCTGACACTCTAGTGCCAAAGTGTGATGCTCTAGTGCCAAAGTGTGAATCTAAAGTACAAAAGTGTGATGCTCTAATGCCAAAGTGTGACGCTCTAGTACTAAAATGTGACGCTCTTGTGCCAAAATGTGACGCTCTAGCTCCAAAGTGCAACACTCTATTGCCAAAGTGTGAGGCTATAGTGCCAAAGTATGACGCTCAAGTGCCAAAGTGTGAAGCCTTAGTGCCAAAGTTTGACGCTAAAGTGCCAAAGTGTGACGCTATAGTTCCAAAGTGCGACACTCTATTGCCAAATTATGAAGCTCTAGTGCCAATACGTAATGCTCTGGTGCCAAAGTGTGAATCTATAGTGCCAAAGTATTACGCTCAAGTTCCAAAGTGTGAAGCTATAGTGCCAAACGTGTGACGCTCTAGTGCCAAAGTTGGCACTTTGGCACTATAGCGTCATACTTTGGTACTGGAGTGTCACACTTTGGCAATAAAGTGTCACACTTTGGAACGAGAGCGTCACACTTTGGCACTAGAGCGTCACACTTTTGTACTAGAGCGTCACACTTTGGCACTAGAGCGTCACACCTTGGTACTAGAGCTTCACACTTTGGCACTAGAGCTTCACGCTTTGTCACTAGAGCGTCACACTTTGGCACGGGAGAGTCACAGTTTGGCACTAGAGCGTCACACTTAGGCACTATAGTTTTGAACTTTGGCACTAGAGCGTCACACATTGGCACTATAGCGTCACACTTTGCCACTAAAGCGTCACACTTTAGCACTAGAGCGTCACACTTTGGCACTAGAGCATCACACTTTGGCATTAGGGCTCCACACTTTAGCACTAGAGGGTCACACTTTGGCAGTAGAGCGTCACGTTTTGGCACTACAGCATCACAATTTGGCACTAGACCATCACATTTTGGCACTAGAGCTCCAAACGTTGGCATTAGAGCGTCACACTTTCGCATTACAGTGTCACACTTTGGCACTAAAGCGTCACACGTTTGGCACTAGAGAATCACACTTCTGCACCAGACGTTCACAATTAGGCACTAGAACGTCGCACTTTGGCGTTAGAGCGTCACACATTGGCACTTGAGCGTCACACTTTGGCACTAGAGTTTCACACGTTGGCACTATAGCGTCATACTTTGGCACTAGAGCTTCACACTTTGGCACCAGATCGTTACCCTTTGGCACTAGAGCTTCCCACATTGGCAATAGGGTGTCGCACTTTGGAACTAGAGCGTCACATATTGGCACTAGAGCGTCAAACTTTGGCACTAGAGCATCACACTTTGATACTAGAGAATCA
The DNA here is from genome assembly GCA_023375785.1 of Penium margaritaceum. Lineage (NCBI taxonomy): Eukaryota > Viridiplantae > Streptophyta > Zygnematophyceae > Desmidiales > Peniaceae > Penium > Penium margaritaceum. The sequence goes on along the minus strand of SZWC01000257.1, from coordinate 299,632 downwards.
CACTTTGGCACTAGAGATTCACACTTTGGCACTAGAGCGTCACACATTGGCACTAGAGTGTCACGTTTTGGCACTAGATCGTCACACTTTGGCACTAGAGCTTCAAACTTTGGCACTAGAGTGTCAGACTTTGGCACAACATCATTACTCTTACGCAGTAGAGCGTTACACTTTGGCACTAGAGCATCACACTTTGGCACTAGAGCTCCACACTTTGGCACGAGAGCGTCGCACTTTGGCACTACAGCGTCACACTTTGGCACTAGAGCGTCACACTTTGGCACTAGAGCTCCAAACGTTGGCATTAGAGCGTCACACTTTGGCATTAGAGCATCACACTTTGGTACTTAAGCGTCACACATTTGGCACTAGATCATCACACTTTGGCGTTAGACCTTCACACCTTGGCTCTGGAACGTCACACTTTGGCACTAGATTATCACACGTTGGCACTAGAGCGTCACACTTTGGCATTAGAGCTTCATATTTTGGTACTAGAGCGTCACACATTAGCACTAGAGCGTCACACTTTGGCACTATATCATCACAATTTGGCACTAGAGCATCACATTTTGGCACTTGAGCGTCACTCTTTGGCACTCGAGCTTCAAACGTTGGCACTAGAGCGTCATACGTTGGCACTAGAGCTTAACTCTTTGGCACCTGAGCATTACACTTTCGTACTAGCGCTTCACACATTGGCACTAGAGCATCACACTTTGGAACTAGAGCGGCACACTTTGTCACTACAGCGTCGGACATTGGCACTAGAGCATCACACGTTGGCACTAGAGTCCCAAACGTTGGCACTACAGAGTCACACTTTGGCACTAGACCATCACACTTTGACACAAGAGCTTCACACTTTGGCACTAGAGCTTCACAGTTTGGCATTAGAGCATCACACTCTGGCACTAGAGCATCACACTTTGGCACTAGAGCATCACAATTGGGCACTAGAGCGTCACCCTTTGGCACAAGAGCGTCACACATTGGGAGTAGAGCGTCACACGTTGGCACCAGAGCATCAAACTTTGGCACTAAAGTGTCACATTTTGGCACTATAGCGTCACACTTAGGCACTAGAGCGTCAGACTGTGGCACTATACCTTCACACTTTGGTACTAGAGCATCACACTTTGGCACTTGAGCATCACAGTTTGGCACTAGAATCTCACACTTTGGCACTAGAGTTTTGAACTTTGGCACTAGAGCGTCACACTTTGGCACTAGAGCATCACACTCTTGCAATAGAGTGTCGCACTTTGGAACTAGAGTGTCACACGTTGGCACTAGAGCGTCACACTCTGGTACTAGAGCGTCACACATTGGAACTAGAGCGTCACACTTTGGCACTAGACATTCACACTTTGGCACAAGAGCGTATGTATTGGGCTTGCTCCAGTTGTCTTGGGCTTGCTCCCATTGTCTTGGCCTTGCTCCTGTCTTCTTGGACTTGCTGCACCTGTTTTGGGCAAGCTCCAGGTTTTTGGAAATTGTTTCAGCTGCCTTGACCTTGCCTCCGTCGTCATAGGCTTGCTCCAATTGTCTTGGGCTTGTCCCAGTTGTCTTGGATTTGCTCCACTTGTAGTGGACTTGCTCCAGCTGTTTTGGCATTGATCCAGTTGTCTTGGCCTTCCTCAAGCCGTCTTAGGCTTGCTCCAACTGCAGCAAGTCCAAGACAACTGGAGCTATCCCAAGACAAGTGGAGCAAGCCCAAGACAACTGGAGCAAGCCCAAACAACTGAAGCAAGACCAAGACAAATGGAGCAAACCCAAGACAGCTTGAGCAAGCCCAATGCAACTGGGGTAATCCTGAGACAACAAGAGCAAGGCAAAGATAACTGGAGCAAGGCCAATACAACTAGGGAAAGCCCAAGACAACTGGAGTTAGGCCAAGATAACTAGAGCAAGGCCAAGACAACTAGTGCAAGCCCAAGACAACTCGTGCAAGCCCAAAACAACGGGATCAAGCCCAAGACAACTAAATCAAGGCCAAGAAAACTAGAGCCAGGCCAAGAAAACAGGAGCCAGCCCAAGACAGATGGAGCAAGCCCACGACAACTGGAGCAGGTCCAAGACAACTAGAGCAAAGCCAAGACAACTGGAGCAAGGCCAAAACAACTGGAGCAAGCATAAGACAACTGGAGCAGGCCCAAGACAGCTAGAGCAAGGCCAAGACAACTGGAGCAAGGCCAAGACAACCGGAGCAAGGCGAAATCAACTGGAGCAATCCCAAGAAAGTTCAAGCAAGCCTAATACAACTAGAGCTAGGCCAGGACAACTAGAGCAAGCCTAAGATAACTAGAGCAAGCCTAAGATACCTGGGGCAAGCCCAAGACAACTGGAGCAAGCCCAAGACAACAGGAGCAGGGCCAAGTCACCAGGAGCAAGACCAAGATAGCTGGAGCAAGGCCAAGATAACTATAGCAAGCCTTCAACAACTGGATCAAGCCCAAGACAAATGAAGCAAGGCCAATATAACTTCAGCAAGGCGAAAAAAACCTGGAGGAAGCCAAAGACAACTGGAGCACGCCAAAGACAACTCAACCAAGGCCAAGACGAATGGAACAAAGCGAATACAAGTGGAGCAAGCCCACAACAACTGTAGCAAGCCGAGGATAACTAGATGTAAGCCAAGACAAGTGGAGCAAGGCCAGGACAACTGGAGCATGGCTAAGAGAACAGGAGCAAGGCCAAGATAACTGGAGCAATGCCAAGCTAGCTGGAGCAAGCCCAAGACAACTAGAGCAATGCGTACACAACTAGAGTTAGCTCAAGACCACTGGAGCAAGCCTAAGCCCTTTGGGGCAAGCCCATGACACCTTGAGCAAGCCCAAAACAACTGGAGCACGGCCTAGAGTACCTGCGCCTGTGCCTTGGGTACCTGCGCCTGTGCCTAGGGTACCTGCGCCGGTGCCTAGGGTACCAACGACTGTGCCTACGGTACCTGCGCCTATGTCTAGGGAACCTGCGCCTGTGCCTTGGGTACCCGCGCCTGTGCCCAGGTTACCTGCGCCTGTGCCTAAGATATCTGCGCCTGTTCCTATGGTACCTGCGCCTGTGCCTATGGTACCTACGCTTGTCCCCAAGGTACCTGCGCCTATGTAAGGGGAACTTGCACCTGTGCCTAGGGTACCTGCGCCTGTGCCTAGGGTACATGTGCCTGTGCCCAGGTTACCTGCGCCTGTACCTAGGGTACCTGCGCCTGTCCCTTGGGTACCTGTGCCTGTGCCTAGAGTACCTGCACCTGTGCCTAGGGTACCTGCGCTTGTGCCTAAGGTACCTGCGCCTGTGCCTAGGGTACCTATGCGCGTGCCCAGGTTACCTGCGCTTGTGCCTAGGGTACCTGCGCCTATGCCTATGGTACATGCACCTGTGCCTAGGGTACCTGTGCCTCTGCCTATGGTACGTGCGCCTGTGCCTAAGGTACCTGGGCCTGTGCCTAGGGTACCTGCGCCTATGCCTAGGGTACCTCGGCCTGTGCCTAGGGTACTTGCGCCTGTGCTTGGGGTACCTGCACTTGTGCCTAGGGCACCTGCGTATGTGCTTAGGGTACCTGCGCCTGTGCCTATGGTACCTGCGCCTCTCCCTAGGGTACCTACGCCTGTGCCTGGGGTCCATGTGACTGTTCATAGGGTACTTACGCCTGTGCCTAGGGTACCTGCGCCTGTCCCCAGGTTACCTGTGCCTGTGCCTAGTGTACCTGTGCCTGTGCCTAGGGTACCTGCACCTATGCCTAGGGTACCTGGGCTGTGTCGGAATAATGCATACATGAGAACAGTGGCAGCAGAAGCAAGCAGAAGCATCGGAACATGCAGGTATACATCAGCAGAGTGACGTAAGTGAGAGCAGTCCGAGGATTTAGTCGCGGGAGCTGATAGAGGCTGAGACGCGAGGTAGCGGAGGTAGACAAGTTGATGTGAGAGAGAGCTTCGAGGGGAGTGATGGTTGGTTGAGTGTGAGAGCTGAGCAAAGGAGCGAGAGTGACTGAGCAAAGCGTTGAGAGTTGGCGAAGACAGAAAGTGCGAGGGACGAGCTCAACGAAGACACGGCGGCAAGGCCGCGGAACCAATGGGGAATAGGATGAGAAAAACTGTTATAGTTAAGTTTTGGAGGGAATGAAAATCCTCCATATGTACAGGTGAACATGAGAGACACCACAATAGCAACGGCTTCTTTGCTAGCCGGACGCGAATGACCCGTGGTCACTTTGGTCGGTAACGGTTCACAGGGGACCGTTTATTTAGTATCTCTTGCGAAAGGTGACCTGGACTTCTGCTTGTATTATCCAGAGCCTCTTTCCACAGGAAGAATCGAAGTCAGAGAGCATACATTTTTGACACCCTCCCTGAATCTGACTCGATTATTGTAAGGTTGGTTTCCTCCTTGGGTCCATCATAGTACTTGATGAATATGATTCCCCGGAGGTGTCCTTGTAGCAGTCACGGACCAGTCGAATTCGAGCAGATGCTACTAACCGGTAGTGTTGTAGTCTTGGTGGTTCGTGGACTGGAGGAGGCGTGGGGTAACGCTATGCATGAAGTAGGTCTCTCCACATTTTGCTGAGGGTGCATTTACGTTTGCGAATGAGGGGATGAAAGATGGGAGCAGTGATGCTGAGTAGGGCTCCTCGAATTTCTTCCTCCACAAAGGGCACCAGCGTGGAGCGGAAATTTACAGGAAAGCTTCCGCCTCCTTTGTAGAGAGGGTAGTGTTGGAGGGTGTATGAGATTGGGACGCCTTTGATGTAGCAGAGGTGGAAGAAGTTGCAGAAGTCTTGCGACCACTGGAGAATGTTTCTTGCTCCACTTGCACTGAGTACCAAATCCTCACATTTTGTGAGGAAATGTCTTGGAAAAGAGGAGAAGTTGACTGGCCCATAAATACTGGTGGTAGTATTGACAAGTGGCCGATCTGCTAGAAGAGGAGGTCTCTTGGCGATGAAGGTCATTTGGAACTGACGAAAAGCCGAAAGGTGGTGAGATCAGAACAATCGTTGATGGAGCTGAAGAGGCAGGTGAAGAGCAACCCGATGAAGACATAGAAGGCTGAGGGAGGAGGCTGGAGCAAAGAGACTGAGGAGGGCTAAGTGCGGTAGAGGAGGATGTGAATGAGCGAGAGTGGTGATGTAACTGGACAGGGCGAATGATGAAGGGAAATGATATGATGAGGAATTGATGGGTGCAGGGGTGGAACCTCATGCACTGTGGAAGTTCTCGGCGTAGGCGCAGGTCGCTGCGAGGGAGGTGATATGACCGGGCGGATCCTTGTGCCGAGCGGAGCGGAAGCTGATGATGAAGGAGGAATGCTGGATGATGGAGTGGACGTAGAGGTGAACCGCATGCGCAGCAGATGTTTTCGGCGTGGGCGCACGTCGTCACGGAAGAGGCGATGCAACCGGGCGGATCCTTGTGTCAAGTAGAGCGGAAGTGGATGACGACGGAGGAACGATGGATGGCAGAGTGGGGCGCAGGGGCGGGCCACGTACGCTGAGGAAGTTTTTGGCGAGGACGCAGATCGTCGCGGAAAAAAGGCGATGCGACCCGGCAGATCCTTGTGCCGAGTTGAAAGCGTCGCGAGGCGGAGGAAGCGATCGATTTGATGAGTGGGCACAGGGGCGGAACCGCGTGCGCTGAAGGAAGTTTCGGTATGGGCGCAGGTCTTCTCGGAAAAGGCGATGCGACCGGGCGGATACTTGTGCCGAACTGAAAGTGATGCGGAGGTGGAGGAAGCGATTGATTGATGAGTGGGCGCAGGAGCGAAACCACATGCGCTGATGGAAGTTTTGGCGTGGGCGCAGGCTCTCGCGGAAAAAGGCGATGCGACCGGGCGGATCCTTGTGCCGAGCAGAAAGCAATTTGCGAAGACGAAGGAAGCGATTGATTGATGAGTGGGTACAGGGGCGGAACCAAGTGCACGATAAAACGATGCTGATGCGGATGATGGACGGAAGGCGGCGCGGATGGTGCTGATGATGGAGAGACAGAGATGAGGTAGAAACAGGCAGCTGATGAAGTAGAGGAGATTGGAGTGTGGAGGAGGAGGAATGATGGAGGTGAATGAAGATGCAGGCCAAAGACTGATGATGATGGAGGGGATGAGAGGCAGAGAGCAACGCAAGCAAAGGGAGCGGAGATGAGACGCGGCACGGTAGGTGGAGCGACACAACCACTTATTCTTACGTTCAGGAGAGTGACGGCTTGTTCCCCAGTGGGCTTGGAAGTGGGAGCAGGAAGACTGGTGGTGTCCAATATCCTGTCAGCTGAAAGAAGTTGGTTGCGGTGGAGGGAGTCAGGCAGCGGGCAGGGATACTAGACCGCTGATATCAGGAGAGTGACGGCTTGTTCCCAAGTTGGCTCGGTAATGGGAGCAGGAACACTGGTGGTGTCCGATATCTTGACGGCGGTAGTTTTGGCTCCAGCTGTTGACGAGGCGAAGAGGCGATACGAGGAGGTGGCTCGAGATGATGGGCGCGGGCAAGGACAGAGGACGACAGTGATGATGGAGCAGATGAAGCTGATGAGACGAGATGAAGAAGGAGATGCTGGCAAAGGCGGTTATGATGAAAGGCAGCGGATGGTAGGCGGCAGGAAGCTTCTCGGTATTTGACGGCAGGCGGCGGCTCGGGAGACACTTGCAACAGATGTAGGCGACACGTCTTCGGTTGTTAGCCACGGGCGCGGAAATGGGCGCAGGGCCTCCGTAGGACGACGAGGCGTTTCTTCAGCGTTGAGAACGCGTTAGGCAGAGCTGCTGATGTCAACTGCGGATGAAGCGGGGAGGCGTGAGATGGTGATAGCGGCGGCAGGAGAAGGTGAGTCGAGGCAGTGAAGCAAGGGTGTCAGCAGAGCGATGGCGCGGTCAAGGCACTCCAGGTGTTGTTTCCTCAAGCTGTGAAACCATGCCAGAAGAATGCAGACACAAGAAAAGTGGCAGCAAAAGCAAGCAGAAGCATCAGAACATGCAGATGTACGTTAGCAGAGTCAGGTAAGCGAGAGCGGTCCAAGGAGTTATTTGCAGGAGCTGATAGAGGCTGAGACGCGAGGTAGCGGAGGTAGACAGGTTGATGTGAGAGAGAGCTGGCGAGGGGAGTGATGGTTGGTGGAGTGTGAGAGCTGAGCGAAGGAGCGAGAGTGACGGAGCGAAGTGTTGAGAGTGGGAGGGACAAGCAGAGCGAAGACACGGCGGCAAGGCCGCAGAACCAAGGGGGAACAGGATGAGCACAACTGGTCTGGTTAAGTTTTGGAGGGACTGAACATCCTCCATATATACAGGTGAACAGGACAAACACCACAAGAGCAACGGCTTCTTCGCTAGCGAGACGTGAGTGACTGATCGTCACTTTGGTCGGTAACGGTTCGCAGGGGACCGTTGGACCGTCTATTTATTCTCTTGCGAGAGGTGACCTGGACTTCTGCTTGTATTATCCGGAGCCTCTTTCCGCAACAAGAGTCAAAGTCATAGAGCATACATTTTTTACCTGACCTGGACTTTTGCCTAGGGTACCTGCGCCTGTGCCTAGGGTACCTGCGCCTGTCTCTAGGGTACCTGCGCCTGTGCCTGGGGTACTTGCATTTGTGCTTAGGGTACGTGCGCCTGTGCCTAGGGTACCCGCGCCTATCCCTAGGGTACATGTGCCTGTGCTTGGAGTGCCTGCGCCTGTGCATAGGGTACCTGCGCTTGTGCCTAGGGTATATGCGCCTCTGCCTATGATACCCGTGCATGTGCCTAGGGTACCTGCGCCTGTCCCTATGGTACATGCGCCTGTGCCTGGGGTGCCTGCGTTTGTGCATAGGGTACCTGCGCTTGTGCATATGGTACCTCACCTGTGCTTAGGGTACCTACGCCTGTGCCTAGGTTACCTGCGCCTGTGCTTAGGGTACCTGCGCCTGTGCCGAGGGTACATGCGCCTGTGCCTACGGTATCTGCGCCTGTGCCTAGGGTACCTGCGCCTGTCCATAGCGTACGTGCGCATGTGCCTGGGGTACCTGCGCCTGTCCCTAGGGTACAAGCGCCTGTGCCTAAGGTCCCCGCACCTGTCCCTGCGGTACATGTGCCTGTGTCTAGGATACCTGCACCTGTGCATAGGGTACATGGGCATATGCTTAGGGAACTTGCGCCCATCCCTAGGGTACCTGCGCCTGTGCCTAGGGTACCTGCGCCTGTGCCTCGGGTATCTGCGCCTGTACCCAAGTTACCCGCGCCTGTGCCCAGGGTACCTGCGCTCGTACCTAGGATACCTGTGCCCGTGCCCAGGTTACCTGCGTATGTGTCTAGGGTACGTGCGCCTGTCCCTAGGGTACCTGCGCCTTTGCTCAGGTTACATGCGCCTGTGCCTAAGGTACCTGCGCCTGTCCCAAAGGGTACCTGTGCCCGTACATACGGTACGTGCGCCTGTGCCCAGGGTACCTGCGCCCGTGTCTAGGGTACTTGCGCACGTGCGTAGGGTACATGCGCCCGTGCCTAGGGTACCTACGCCTGTGCCTAGGGTACCTGCGCCTGTGCGTAGGGTACTTGCGCCTCTACCTATAGTACATGCGCCTGTGCCTAGGGTACCTGCGCCTGTGCCTAAAGTACCTGCGCCTGTGCCTAGGGTACGTGTGCTTCTGCGTAGGGTACCTGCCCCTGTGCCCAAGTTACCTGTGCCTGTGCATGGGGTACCTGCTCTTGTGCCTAGGGTACCTGCACCTGTGCCTAGGGTACCTGCGCCTGTGCCTAGGGTATCTGCACCTATGCGTAAGGTACCCGTGCCTGTGCCTATGGTACCTGCACCTGTGCCTAGGGTACCTGCGCCTTTGCTTAGGGTACATACGCTTGTGCTTAGGGTACCCGCGCCTCTGCCTAGGGTACCTGCGTCTGTGGACACTCTGGCACTAGACCGTCACACTTTGGCACTAGAGCGTCACACTTTGGCCCTACAAAATCACACTTTGGCACTAGTGCATCACACTTTGGCATTACAGATCCACACTTTTGCACTATAGTGTCCCACTTTGGCACTACAGCATCACCCTTTGGCACTGGAGCGTCACACGTTGGAAGCAGAGCTCCAAACATTGGCACTAGAGCGTGAGACTTTGGCATTAGAGCTTCACACTCCGGCACTCGAGCGTCACACGTTTGCATTAGACCATCACACTTTGGCGCCAGAGCATCACACTTTGGCACTAGAGCGTCACACCTTGGCACTAGAGCGTCACACTTTGGCACTTGAGTTCCTCACTTGGCACTAGAGCGTCACACTTTTACAATAGAGCGTCATACCTTGGCACTAGAGTATCACAATTTGGCACTAGAGCTTTACGCTTTGGCACTAGAGCGTCACCCCTTATAAGTAGAGCGTCACACTTTGGCACTTGAGTGTCACATTTTGGCACTAGACCGTCAGTGTGCTACTAGAGCGTCATATTTTGGCAATAGAGTGTCGCACGTTGGAACTAGAGCGTCACACTTTGGCACTAGATAATCACACGTTGGCACTAGAGATTCACACTTTGGCATTAGAGCGTTACACTTTGGAACTAGAGTGTCACACTTTGGCACTAGAGCCTCACACTTTGGCACTAGACCAGTATGTATCTGACCACTGTGTTTGTAACCACTGTGTTTATGACCACTGTGTTTATTACCACTGTGTTTCTGACCACAGTGTTTCTGACCACTGTGTTTCTGACCACTGTGTTTCTGACCACTGTGTTTATGAACACAGTGTTTCTGACCAGTGTGTTTATGACCACTGTATTTCTGACCACTGTGTTTCTGACCACTGTGTTTCTGACCAGTGTGTTTCTGACCACCGTGATTCTGACCAGTGTGTTCATGACCAGTGTGTTTATGACCACTGTGCTTCTGACCAGTGTGTTTCTGACCACTGTGTTTCTGACCACTGCGTTTCTGACCATTGTGTTTATGACCACCGTATTTCTGACTAGTGTGTTTATGACCAATGTGTTTCTGACCAGTGTGTTTCCGACCAGTGTGTTTCTGACCAGTGTGTTTCTGACCACTGTTTCTGACCACTGTGTTTCTGACCACTGTGTTTCTGACCACCGTGTTTCTGACCACTGTGTTTCTGACCACAGTGTTTCTTACCAGTGTGTTTCTGACCAGTGTGTTTATGACTTGTGTGTTTCCGACCATTGTTTTTCTGATCAGTGTGTTTCTGACCACTGTGTTTCTGACCACTCTGTTTCTGACCAGTGTTTCTGACCACCGTGTTTCTGACCAATGTGTTTCTGACCAGTGTGTTTCTGACCAGTGTGTTTCTGACCAGGGAGTTCTTTACCACTTTGTTTCTGACCAATGTGTTTCTGACCAGTGTGTTTATGACCACTGTGTTTCTGACCACTGTGTTTCTGACCAGTGTGCTTCTGACCACTATGTTTACGACCAGTGTGTTTCTAACCACTGTGTTTCTGACCACTGTGGTACTGACCAGTGTGTTTCTAACCACTGTGTTTCTGACTAGTGTGTTTGTGACTACTGTGTTTCTGACCACTGTGTTACTGACCAGTGTGTTTCTGACCACTGTGTTTCTGACCACTGT
>SZWC01000257.1:256863-279064 GCA_023375785.1 Penium margaritaceum | reverse complement strand
ACTGTGTTTCTGACCAGTGTGTTTATTACCACTGTGTTTCTGAGCAGTGTGTTTTTTACCACTGTTTTCCTGACCAGTGTGTTTCTGACCACTGTGATTCTGACCACTGTGTTTCTGACCACTGTGTTTCCGACCACTGTGTTTCTGACCACTGTGTTTCTAACCACTGTGTTTATGACCACTGTGTTTCTGACCACTGTGTTTCTGACCGCTGTGTTTCTGACTATCTTGTCTCTGACCAGTGCGTTTCTAACCACTGTGTTTCTGACCACTGTGTTTCTGACCACTGTGTTTCTGACCTATGTGTTTCTGACCAGTGTGTTTCTGACCACTATGTTTCTGACCAATGTGTGTCTGACCACTGTTTTTCTTACCACTGTGTTTCTGACAAGTGTGTTTCTGACCAGTGTTTTTCTGACCACTGTGTTTCTAACCACTGTGTTCCTGACCACTTTGTTTCTGACCACTGTGTTTCTGAACACTTTGTTTCCAACCACTGTGTTTCCGACCAATGTTTTTCTGACCACTGTGTTTCTGACCACAGTGTTTCTGACGACAATGTTTCTGACCACTGTGTTTCTGACCACTATGTTTTTGACACGTGTGTTTCTGACCACTGTGTTTCTGACCACTGTGTTTCTGACCAATGTGTTTCTGACCAGCATGTTTCTCACCAGTGTGTTTCTGACCACTGTGCTTCTGACCATTGTGGATCTGACTACTGTGTTTCTGACCAATGTGTTTCTGACCAGTGTGTTTCTGACCACTGTGTTTATGACCACTGTGTTTCCGACCACTGTGTTTCTGACCACTGTGTTTCTGACCACCGCGTTTCTGACCACTGTGTTCCTGACCGCTGTGTTTCTGACTACTGTGTTTCTGACCACTGTGTTTCTGACCACTGCGTTTCTGACCAGTGTGTTCCTGAAGACTGTGGCTATGACCAGTGTGTTTCTTACCACTGAGTTTATGACCACTGTGTTTCTGACCACTGTGTTTCTGACCACCGTGTTTCTGACCACTGTATTTCCGACTAGTGTGTTTCAGACCACTGTGTTCCTGACCACTGTGTTTATAACCGCTGTGTTTCCGACCACTGTGTTTCTCACCACTGTGTTTTCGGACCACTATGTTTCTGACCAGTGTGTTTCTGACCACTGCGTTTCTGACCAGTGTGTTTCTGACCACTGTGTTTCTGACCACTATGTTCCACACCAGTGCGTTTGCGACCACTGTGTTTGCGACCATTGTGTTTCCGACCATTGTGTTTCTGACCACTGTGTTTCTGACCACTATGTTTCTGACCACTGTGTTTCTGACCACTGTGTTTCTGATAAATGTGTTTCTTACCAGTGTTCTTCTGACCTGTGTTTCTGACCACTGTGCTTCCGACCACTGCGTTTCTGACCACTGTGTTTTTTACCAGTGTATTTCTGAGCAGTGTGTTCCTGATCAGTGTGTTTCAGACCAGTGTGTTTCTAACCACTGTGTTTCTGATCACTGTCTTTCTGACCAGTGTGTTTCTGACAAGTGTGTTTCTGACCACTGTGTTTCTGCCCACTCTGTTTATGGCCAGTGTATTTCTGACCACGGTGTTTCTCACCAGTGTGTTGCTGACCAGTGTCTTGCTGACCAGTGTGTTTCTGACCAGTGAGTCTCTGACCACTGTGTTTCTGACCAGTGTGTTTCTGACGAGTGTGTTTCTGACCAGTGCGTTTCTAACCAGTGTGTTTCTAACCATGGTGTTTCTGACCACTGTGTTTCTGACCACTGTGTTTCTGACCACTGTGTTTCTGACCACTGTGTTTCTGAGCACTGTGTCTCAGACCTATGTGTTTTTGACCAGTTTGTTTTTTACCTGTGTGTTTCTGACCACTGTAGTTCTGACCAGTGTGTTTCTGACCATTGTGTTTCTCACCACTGTGTTTCTGACCACTGTGTTTCTGACCACTGTGTTTCAGACCACTGTGTGTATGAACAGCGTGTTTCTGACCATTGAGTTTCTGACCACTGTGTTTCTGACCACTGTGTTTCTGACCAGTGTGATTCTGACCACTATGTTTCTGACCAGTGTGTTTGTGACCAGTGTGTTCTGACCAATCTGCTTCTGACCACAGAGTTTCTGACCATTGTGTTTCTGACCAATGTGGTCTTGACCACTGTGTTTCTGACCACTCTGTTTCTGACCACTGGGTTTTTGACCCATGTGTTTCTGACCGGTGTGTTTCTGACCACTGTGTTTCTGACCAGCGTGTTTCTGACCAGTGTGTTTCTGACCACCGTGTTTCTGACCACTGGGTCTCTGACCAATGTGTTTTTTACCACTGTGTTCTGGACCACTGTGTTTCTGACCAGTGGGTTAATGAACACCGTGTTTCTGACCAGTGTGTTCTTGACCACTATGTTTCTGACCAGTGTGTTTCTGACCACTATGTTTCTGACCACTGTGTTTCTGACCAGTGTGTTTCTGACCACCGTGTTTCTCACCAGCATGTTTCTCACCACTGTGTTTCTGACCACTGTGTTTCTGAGCACCGTGTTTCTGACAACTGTGTTTCTGACCAGTGTGTTTCTGACCAGTGTGTTTCTGACCACTGTACTTCTAACCACTGTGTTTCAGACCACTATGTTTGTGACCAGTGTGTTTCTGACCAGAGTGTTCATGACCAGTGTGTTTCTGACCAGTGATTTTCTGACCACTGTGTTTCTGACCACTGTGTTCCACACCAGTGTGTTTCTGACCTCTGTGTTTCTGACCACTGTGTTTCTGACCAGTGTGTTTCTGACCACTATGTTTCTACCCACTCTGTTTCTGGCCAGTGTGTTTCTGACCATGGTGTTTCTGACCAGTGTGTTGCTGACCAGTGTTTTTCTGACCACTGTGTTTCTGATCACTGTCTTTTTGACCACTATGTTTCTGACCAGCGTGTTTCTGACAAGTGTGTTTCTGACCAGTGTGTTTCTGACCACTGTGTTTCTAACCTAAGTGTTCCTGACCACTGTGCCTTACCACTACGTTTCCGACCACTGTGTTTCTGACCACCCTGTTTCTGACCACTGTTTTTCTGACTAGTGTGTTTCGGACGACTGTTTTCCTGACCACTGTGTTTCTGACCGCTGTGTTTCTGACCACTGTATTTCTCACCACAGTGTTTTTGGACCACTGTGTTTCTGACCAGTGTGTTCCTGACCACTGAGTGTCTGACCACTGTGTTCCTGTCCGGTGTGTTTCTGACCAGTGCATTTCTGACCACTGTGTTTCTGACCACTGTGTTTCTGACCACTGTGTTTCTGACCACTTTGTTTTGGACCAATGTGTTTCTGAGTACTGCGTTTCTGACAAGTGTCTTTCTGAACAGTGTCTTCCTGACCAGTGTGTTTATGACTAGTGTGTTTCGGACCACTGTGTTTTTGACCACTGTGTTTCTGACCACTGTGTCTCAGACCACTGTGTTTCTGGAAAGTGTGTTTCTGACCAGTGTGTTTCTGACCATTGCGTTTGTGACCAGTGTGTTTCTGACCACTGTGTTTCTGACCACTGTGTTTTTGAGCACTGTGTGTATGAACAGTGTGTTTCTGACCAGTCTGTTTCTGACCACTGTGTTCCTGACCACCGTGTTTCTGACCGGTGTGTTTCTGACCACTGTGTTTCTGACCACTGTGTTTCTAACCACTGGATTTCTGACCAGTGTGCTTTTGACCACTGTGTTTCTGACAACTGTGTTTCTGACCAGTGTGTTTATTACCACTGTGTTTCTGAGCAGTGTGTTTTTTACCACTGTGTTCTTGACCAGCGTGTTTCTGACCACTGTGATTCTGACCACTGTGTTTCTGACCACTGTGTTTCCGACCACTGTGTTTCTGACCACTGTGTTTCTAACCACTGAGTTTATTACCACTGTGTTTCTGACCACTGTGTTTCTGACCGTTGTGTTTCTGACTATCGTGTCTCTGACCAGTGCGTTTCTAACCACTGTGTTTCTGACCACTGTGTTTCTGACCACTGTGTTTCTGACCAATGTGTTTCTGACCAGTGTGTTTCTGACCACTATGTTTCTGACCAATGTGTATCTGACCACTGTTTTTCTTACTACTGTGTTTCTGACAAGTGTGTTTCTGACCGGTGTTTTTCTGACCACTGTGTTTCTAACCACTGTGGTTGTGACCACTTTGTTTCTGACCACTGTGTTTCTGAACACTTTGTTTCCAACCACTGTGTTTCCGACCAATGTTTTTCTGACCACTGTGTTTCTGACCACAGTGTTTCTGACGACAATGTTTCTGACCACTGTGTTTCTGACCACTATGTTTTTGACACGTGTGTTTCTGACCACTGTGTTTCTTTCCACTGTGTTTCTGACCAATATGTTTCTGACCAGCGTGTTTCTCACAAGTGTGTTTCTGACCACTGTGCCTTTGACCAGTGTGGATCTGACTACTGTTTTTCTGACCAATGTGTTTTTGACCAGTGTGTTTCTGACCACTGTGTTTATGACCACTGTGTTTCTGACCACTGTGTTTCTGACCAGTGTGTTTCTGACCACCGCGTTTCTGACTACTGTGTTCCTGACCGCTGTGTTTCTCACTACTGTGTTTCTGACCACTGTGTTTCTGACCACTGCGTTTCTGACCAGTGTGTTTCTGACGACTGTGGCTGTGACCAGGGTGTTTCTTACCACCAAGTTTATGACCACTGTGTTTCTGACCACTGTGTTTCTGACCACCGTGTTTCTGACCACTGTGTTTCTGACCAGTGTGTTTCTGACCACTGTGTTTCGTACCACTGTGTTTCTGACCATTGTGTTTCTGACAAGTGTGTCTATGACCAATGTGTTCAAGACCACTGTGTTTTTTACCACTGTGTTTCTGACTTCTATGTTTCTGACCACTATGTTTTTTACCAGTGTGTGTCTGACAGCTGTGCTTCTGACCAGTGTTTTTCTGACCACTGCGTTTCTGACCACTGTGTTTCTGACCACCGTGTTTCTGACCACTGTGTTTATGACCACTGTTTTTCTGACCACTGTGACTGATGAGTGTGTTTCTGACCAGTGTGTTTCTGACCACTGTGTTCCTGACCACTGTGTTTCTGACCAGTGTGTTTCTGACCAGTGTGTTTCTGACAACTGTGTTTATGACCACTGTGTTTCTGACCACTGTGCTTCTCACCATGTTCTTTCTGACCACTGTGTTTCTGACCACTGTGTTTCTGACCACTGCGTGTCTGACCACTGTGTGTCTGACCAGTGTGTTTCTAACCACCGAGTTTCTGCCCACAGTGTTTTAGACCACTGTGTTTCTGACCACTGTGTTTCTGACCACTGTGTTTCTGACCACTATGTTTCTGACCAGTGTGTCTCTGACCACTGTGTTTCTGACCAGAGTGTTTCTGGCCAGTGTGTTTCTGACTGGTGTGTTTCTGACCACTGTGTTTCTGACCACTGTGTTTCTGACCACAGTAATGTTGACCAGTGTGTTTCTGACCACTGTGTTTCTGACCAGTGTGTTTCTGACCACTGTGTTTCTGACCACTATGTTTCTGACCAGTGTGTCTCTGACCACTGTGTTTCTGACCAGAGTGTTTCTGGCCAGTGTGTTTCTGACTGGTGTGTTTCTGACCACTGTGTTTCTGACCACTGTGTTTCTGACCACAGTAATGTTGACCAGTGTGTTTCTGACCACTGTGTTTCTGATCACTGTGTTCCTGACCAGTGTGCTTCTGAACAATGTGTTTCTGACCAGTGTGTTTCTGACCACTGTGTTTCTGACGGCTGTGCTTCTGACCACTGTGTTTCTGACCATTGTGTTTCTGACCACTGTGTGTCTGACCACTGTGTTTCTGACCACTGTGTTTCTGACCAGTGTGTTTCTGACAGCTGTGCTTCTGACCAGTGTGTTTTTTACCTCTGTGTTTCCGACCACTGTGTTTCTGACCACCGTGTTTCTGACCACTGTGTTTATGACCACTATTTTTCTGACCACTCTGACTGACAAGTGTGTTTCTGACCAGTGTGTTTCTGACCACTGTGTTCCTGACCACTGTGTTTCTGGCCAGTGTGTTTCTGACCAGTGTGTTTCTGACCACTGTGTTTATGACCACTGTGTTTCTGACCACTGTGCTTCTGACCATTGTCTTTCTGACCACTGTGTTTCTGACCACTGTGTTTCTGACCACTGCGTGTCTGACCACTCTGTGTCTGACCAGTGTGTTTCTAACCACCGTGTATCTGACTACAGTGTTTCTGACCACTGTGTTTCTGACCACTGTGTTTCTGACCAATGTGTTTCTGACCACTATGTTTCTGACCAGTGTGTCTCTGACCACTGTGTTTCTGACCACAGTGTTTCCGGCCAGTGTGTTTCTGACTGGTGTGTTTCTGACCACTGTGTTTCTGACCACTGTGTTTCTGACCACAGTAATGTTGACCAGTGTGTTTCTGACCACTGTGATTCTGATCACTGTGTTCCTGACCAGTGTGTTTCTGAACAATGTGTTTCTGACCAGTGTGTTTCTGACCACTGTGTTTCTGACGGCTGTGCTTCTGACCACTGTGTTTCTGACCACTGTGTTTCTTACCACTGTGTTTAAGACCAGTGTGTATCTGACCACTGTGTTTCTGACCACTGTCTTTCTGACCAGTGTATTTCTGACCAGTGTGTCTCTCACCAGTGTGTTTCTGACCACTGTGTTTCAAACCACAGTGTTTCTGACCACTGTGTTTCTGACCAGCGTGTTTATGACCAGTGTGTTTCAGACCAGTGTGTTTCTGACGACTGTGTTTCTGACCACTGTGTTTCTGACCACTCTGTTTCTGACCACTCGGTTCCTGACCCTTGTGTTTATGACCACGGTGTCTCAGACCACTTTGTTTCTGACCAGTGTGTTTCTGACCACTGTGTTTCTGACCACTGTGTTTTTGACCATTGTGTTTCTGACCATTGTGTTTCTGACCACTGTGTTTCAGACCACTGTGTTTCTGACCAGTGTGTTTCCGACCACTGTCTTTCTGACCACTGTGTTTCTGACCACTGTGTTTGTGACCACTGTGTTTCTGACCACTGTGTTTCTGACCACTGTGTTTCTGACCACTGTGTTTTTGACCATTGTGTTTCTGACCATTGTGCTTCTGGCCACTGTGTTTCTGACCACTGTGTTTCTGACCACTGTGTTTCTGACATCTGTCTTTCGGACCACTGTGTTTCTGACCACTGTGTTTATGACCACTGTGTTTCTGACCACTGTGTTTCTGAATACTATCTATTGTGTTTCTACCTACTGTGTTTCTGACCACCGTGTTTCTGACCAATGTGTTTATGATCACTCTGTTTCTGACCACTGTGTGTCTGACCACTGTGTTTCTTACCACTGTGTTTCTGACAAGAGTGTTTCTGACCAGTGTGTTTCTGACTACTGTGTTCCTAACCACTGTGTTTCTGACCACTGTGTTTCTGAACACCGTGTTTGCGACCATTGTGTTTCTTACCACTGTGTTTCTGACCACTGTGCTTCTGACCACTGTGTTTCTGACCAATGTGTTTCTGACCACTGTGTTTCTGACTAGTGTGTTTCTGACCACTGTGTTTCTGACCACTGTGTTTGTGACCACTGTGTTTCTGACCAGTGTTTTTCTGACCACTGTCTTTCTGACCACTGTGTTTCTGATTACTGTGTTTCTGACCAGTGTGTCTCTGACCACTGTGTTTCTGACCACTGTGTTTCTGACCAGTGTGTTTCTGACCGGTGTGTTACTGACCATTGTGTTTCTGACCACAATGTTTATGACCACAGTGTTGCTGACCAGTGTGTTTCTGACCACTGTGTTTCTGAGCACTGTGTTCCTGGCCAGTGTGTTTCGGACCAATGTGTTTCTGACCAGTGAGTTTCTGACCACTGTGTTTCTGACAGCTGTGCTTCTAACCACTGTATTTCTGACCACTGTGTTTCTGACCACTGTGTTTTTTACTTGTGTGTCTCTGACCACTTTGTTTCTGACCACTGTCTTTCTGACCAGTGTGTATCTGACCAGTGTGTTTCTGACCGGTGTGTTTCTGACCACTGTGTTTCTGACCACAGTATTTCTGACCACTGTGTTTCTGACCAGTGTGTTTATGACCAGTGTGTTTCTGACCAGCGTGTTTATAACCAGTGTGTTTCTGACCACTGTGTTTCTGACCAGTGTGTTTCTGACCAGTGTGTTTTTGACCATTGTGTTTCTGACCACTGTGTTTTTGACCACTGTGTTTCTGACCACTGTGTTTCAGACCACTGTGTGCATGCTTATTGTGTTTCTGACCAGTGTGTAATTGACCACTGGGTTTCTGACCCTCGTGTTTCTGACCACTGTGTTTCTGTCCACTGTGTTTCTGAGCACTGTGTTTCTGACCAGTGTGTTTAGGACCACTGTGTTTCTGACCACTGTGTTTTTGACCCTTTTGTTTCTGACCATTGTGTTTCTGACCACTGTGTTCCTAACCACTGTGTTTCTGACCAGTGTGTTTCTGACCACTGTGCTTCTGACCACTGTGTTTCTGACCACAGTGTTTATGACCACAGTGTTTCTGACCAGTGTGTTTCTTACTTCTGTCTTTCTGACTACTATGTCTCTGTCTAGTGTGCTTCTCACCACTGTGTTTCTGACCACAGTGTTTTTTTACCACTGTTTTTCTGACCAATGTGTTTATGACCAGTGTGTTTCTGTCCCCTATGTTTCTGACCACTGTGTGTCTGACCACGGTGTTTCTTACCACTGTGTTTCTGACAAGTGCGTTTCTGACCAGTGCTTTTCTGACCACAGTGTTCCTAACCACTGTGTTTTTTACCACTGTGTTTCTGAACACTGTGTTTCCGACCATTGTGTTTCCGACCATTGTGTTTCCGAC
The DNA here is from genome assembly GCA_023375785.1 of Penium margaritaceum. Taxonomy (NCBI): domain Eukaryota; kingdom Viridiplantae; phylum Streptophyta; class Zygnematophyceae; order Desmidiales; family Peniaceae; genus Penium; species Penium margaritaceum. The sequence continues at coordinate 270,184 of SZWC01000257.1, read as the reverse complement.
CATTGTGTTTCTGACCATTGTGTTTCTGACCACTGTGTTTCTGACCACTGTGCTTCTGACCACTGTGTTTCAGACCACTGTGCTTCTGACCACTGTGTTTCTGACCACTGTGTTTCTGACCACTATGTTTCTGACCATTGTGTTTCTGACCACTGTGTTTCTGACCAATGTGTTTCTGACCACTGTGTTTCTGACCAGTGTGTTTCTGACGAGTGTGTTTGTGACCAATCTGTTTCTGACCACAGAGTTTCTGACCATTGTGTTTCTGACCACTGTGGTTTTGACCACTGTGTTTCTGACCACTCTGTTTCTGACCACTGGGTTTCTGACCCTCGTGTTTCTGACCACTGTGTTTCTGACCACTGTGTTTCTGACCAGTGTGTTTCTGACCAGTGTGTTTCTGACCACTGTGTTTCTGACCACTGTGTTTCTGACCAGTGTGTTGGGGACCACTGTGTTTCTGACCACTCTGTTTTTGACCCTTTTGTTTCTGACCATTGTGTTTCTGACCACTGTGTTCCTGACCACTGTGTTTCTGACCAGTGTGTTTCTGACCACTATGCTTCTGACCACTGTGTTTCTAACCATTGTGTTTATGACCACTGTGTTTCTGACCAGTGTGTTTCTGACTCCTGTGTTTCTGACTAATGTGTCTCCGTCTGGTGTACTTCTAACCACTATGTTTCTGACCACAGTGTTTTTGACCACTGTTTTTCCGACCAATGTGTTTATGACCAGTGTGTATCCGTCCCCTATGTTTCTGACCACTGTGTGTCTGACCACTGTGTTTCTTACCACTGTGTTTCTGACAAGTGCGTTTCTGACCAGTGTTTTTCTGACCACAGTGTTCCTAACCAATGTGTTTTTTACCACTGTGTTTATGACCACTGTGTTTCCGACCACTGTGTTTCCGACCATTGTGTTTCCGACCATTGTGTTTCTGACCACTGTGTTTCTGACCACTGTGCTTCTGACCACTGTGTTTCTGACGACTCTGTTTCTGACCTCTGTGTTTCTGACCGCTGTGAATCTGACCACTGTGTTTATGACCACTGTATTTATGACCACTGTGTTTGTGACCACTGTGTTTCTGACCAGTTTGTTTCTGACCACTGTGTTTCTGACTGCTGTGTTTCTGACCACTGTGTTTCTGACCAGTGTGTTTCTGACCACTGTGTTTCTGACCAATGTCTTTCTCACCACTGTGTTTCTGACCAGTGTGTTTCTGACCACTCTGTTTCTGACCATTGTGTTTCTGACCAGTGTGTTTCTGACCAGTGTGTTTCTGACAAGTGTGTTTCTGACCACTGTGTGTCCGACCACTGTGTTTCTGACCAGTGTTTTTTCTGACCAGTGTGTATCTGACACCCGTGTTTCTGACCAATGTGTTTATGACCATTGTGTTTACAACCAGTGTCTTTCTCACCACTGTGTTTCTGACGAGTGAGTTTCTGACCAGTGTGTTTCTGACCACTGTGCTATTGACCACTGTGTTTCTGACCAGCGTGTTTCTGACCAGTGTGTTTCTATCCATTGTCTTTCTGACCACTGTGTTTATGACCACTGTCTTTATGACCAGTGTGTTTCTGACCACTTTGTTTCTGACCACTGTGTTTCTGACCACTGTGTTTCTGACCACAGTGTTTCTGACCATTGTCTTTCTGACCACTGTGTTTCTGACCAGTGTGTTTCTGAACAGTGTGTGTCTGACCACGGTGTTTCTGACCAGTGTGTTTATTACCACTGTATTTTGACCACTGTGTTTCTGACCACTGTGTTTCTGACCAGTGTGTTTCTGACCAGTTTGTTTCTGGCCACTGTGTTTCTGACCACTTTGTTTCTGACCATTGAGTTTATGACCACTGTGTTTCTGACCACTGTGTATCCAACCACTGTGTATCTGATTACTGTGTGTCTGACCACTGTGTGTCTGACCACTTTGTTTCTGACCACTGTGTTTCTGACCGCTGTGTGTCTGACCACTTTGTTTCTGACCACTGTGTTTATGACCTCTGTGTTTGGGAGCACTTTGTTTCTCACCAATGTGTTTCTGACCAGTGTGTTTATAGCCACTGTGTTTCTGAGCACTGTGTTTCTGACCAGTGTGTTTCTGACCACTGTGTTTATGACGAATGTGTTTCTGACCACTGTGTTTCTGACCAGTGTGTTTCTGACCACTGGCTTTCTGACCACTGTGTTTATTACCAGTGTGTTTCTGACCAGTGTGTTTCTGATCAGTGTATTTCCAACCACTATGTTTCTGACCACTGTGTTTCTGACCACTGTGTTTCTGACCACTGTGTTTCTGACCACTGTATTTCTAACCACTGTGTTTCTGACCACTGTGTATCTGATCACTGTGTTTTTGACCACTGTGTTTCTGACCACTGTGTTTCTGACCGCTATGTGTCTAACCACTGTGTTTCTAACCACTGTATTTATGACCACTGTGTTTGTGACCACTGTGTTTCTGACCAGTGTGTTTTTGACCAGTGTGTTTATAGCCACTGTGTTTCTGACCAGTGTGTTTCTGACCACTATGTTTCTGACCAATGTGTTTCTCACTATTGTGTTTCTGACCACTGTGTTTCAGACCACTGTGTTTCTGACCACTCTGTTTCAGACCATTGTGTTTCTGACCAGTGTGTTTCTGACCAGTGTGTTTCTGACCAGTGTGTTTCTGACCACTGTGTGTCTGACCACTGTGTTTCTGACCACTGTGTTTCGGACCACTGTCTTTCTCACCACTGTGTTTCGGACGAGTGTGTTTCTGACCAGTATGTTTCTGACCACTGTGTTATTAACCACTGTGTTTCTGGACAGCGTATTTCTGACCAGTGTGGTTCTGACCACTGTGCTTCTGACCAGTTTGGATCTGACTACTGTGTTTCTGACCAGAGTGTTTCTATCCAGTGCCCTTTTTACCATTGTGTTTATGACCACTGTGTTTATGACCAGTGTGTTTCTGACCAGTGTGTTTCTGAACATTGCGTTTCTGATCACTGTGTTTCTGACCACTGTGTTTCTGACCACTGTGTTTCTGACCACTGTGTTTCGGACTAGTGTGTTCCCGAACAGTGTGTTTCTGACCACGGTATTTCTAACCAGTGTGTTTATGACCATTGTGTTTCTGACCAGTGTGTTTCTGACGAGTTTGTTTCTGACCATTGTGTTTCTTACCACTTTGTTTATGACCATTGAGTTACTGACCACTGTGTTTCTGACCATTGTGTTTCTGACCACTGTGTATCTGACCACTGTGTATCTGATCACTGTGTTTTTTACCACTGTGTGTCTGACCACTGTGTTTCTGACCACTGTGTTTCTGAACGCTGTGTGTCTGACCACTGTGTTTAGACCACTGTGTTTATGACCACTGTGTTTGTGACCACTTCGTTTCTCACCAGTGTGTTTCTGACCAGTGTGTTTCTATCCACTGTCTTTCTGACCACTGTGTTTCTGACCAGTGTGTTTCTGACCACTGTGTTTCTGACCAATGTGTTTCTCACCACTGTGTTTCTGACCACCGTGTTTCTGACCACTGTGTTTCTGACCACTCTGTTTCTGACCATTGTGTTTCTGACCAGTGTGTTTCTGACCAGTGTGTTTCTGACCAGTGTGTTTCTGACCACTGTGTGTCTGACCACTGTGTTTATGACCAGTTTTTTTTCTGACCAGTGTGTTTCTGACACCCATGTTCCTGACCAATGTGTTTCTGACCACTTTGTTATCGACCACTGTCTTTCTCACCACTGTGTTTCTGACCAGTGTGTTTCTGATCACTGTGCTATTGACCACTGTGTTTCTGACCAGAGTGTTTCTGACCACTGTGTTTCTGACCACTGTGTTTCTGACCAGTATGTTTCTGAACAGTGTGTGTCTGACCACGATGTTTTCCGTCCAGTGTGTTTATGACCACTGTGTTTCTGACCACTGTTTTTCTGACCACTGTGTTTCTGACCAGTGTGTTTCTGACCAGTTTGTTTCTGACCACTGTGTTTCTGACCACTGTGTTTATTACAAGTGTGTTTCTGACCAGCGTGTTTCTGACAAGTGTGTTTCTAACCACTGTGTTTCTGACCACTGTGTTTCTAACCACTGTGTTTCTGACCACTCTGTATCTGATCACTGTGTTTCTGACCACTTTGTTTCTGACCACTGTGTTTCTGACCCCTATGTGTCTGACCACTGTGTTTCTGACCACGGTGTTTATGACCACTGTGTTTGTGACCACGGTGTTTCTGACCAGTGTGTTTCTGACTAGTGTGTTTATGGCCACTGTGTTTCTGACCACTGTGTTTCTGACCAGTGTGTTTTTGACCACTGTGATTCTGACCAATGTGTTTCTGACCACTGTGTTTCTGACCACTGTGTTTCTGACCACTGTGCTTCTGACCATTGTCTTTCTGACCACTGTGTTTCTGACCACTGTGTTTCTGACCACTGTGTTTCTGACCACTCTGTTTCTGACCATTGTGTTTCTGACCAGTGTGTTTCTGACCAGTGTGTTTCTGACCACTGTGGGTCTGACCAATGTGTTTCTGACTAGTGTTTTTTCAGACCAGTGTGTTTCTGACCACCGTGTTTCTGACCACTGTGTTTCTGACCACTGTGTTTCCGACCACTGTCTTTCTCACCACCGTGTTTCGGATGAGTGTGTTTCTGACCAGTGTGTTTGTGACCACTGTGGTATTGACCACTGTGTTTCTGACCGGTGTGTTTCTGACCGGTGTGGTTCTGACCTCTGTGCTTCTGACCAGTTTGGATCTGACTACTGTGTTTCTGACCAGTGTGTTTCTATCCAGTGTCTTTCTGACCACTGTGTTTATGACCACTGTGTTTGTGACCACTGTGTTTGTGACCAGTGTGTTTCTGACCACTGCGTTTCTGATCACTGTGTTTCTGACCACTGTGTTTCTGACCACTGTGTTTCTGACCACTGTGTTTCTGACCAGTGTGTTTCTGAACAGTGTGTTTTTGACCACGGTGTTTCTAACCGGTGTGTTTATGACCACTGTGTTTCTGACCACTGTGTTTCTGACCACTGTCTTTCTGACCACTGTATTTCTGACCACAGTGTATCTGATCATTGTGTGTCTGACCACTGTTTGTCTGACCACTGTGTTTCTGACCACTGTGTTTCTGACCGCTCTGTGTCTGACCACTGTGTTTCTGACCACTGTGTTTATGACACCTGTGGTTGTGACCACTTTGTTTCTCACCAGTGTGTTTCTGACCAATGCGTTTCTCACCACTGTGTTTCTGACGACCGTGTTTCTGACCACTGTGTTTCTGGCAACTCTGTTTCTGACCATTGTGTTTCTGACTGGTGTGTTTCTGACCAGTGTGTTTCTAACCAGTGTGTTTCTGACCACTGTGTGTCTGACCACTGTGTTTCTGAACAGTGTTGTTTCTGACCAGTGTGTTTGTGACACCCGTGTTCCTGACTAATGTGTTCCTGACCACTTTGTTTCTGAGCACTGTCTTTCTCACCGCTGTGTTTCTGACAAGTGTGTTTCTGACCAGTGTGTTTCAGACCACTGTGCTATTGACCACCGTGTTTCTTACCAGCGTGTTTCTGACCACTGTGTTTCTGACCACTGTGCTTCTGACCAGTTTGGATCCAACTACTGTGTTTCTGATCAGTGAGTTTCTATCCATTATCTTTCTGACCACTGTGTTTATGACCACTGTGTTTATGACCAGTGTGTTTCTGACCAGTGTGTCTCTGACCACTGTGTTTCTGACCACTATGTTTCTGACCACTGTGTTTCCGACTACTGTGTTTCTGACCACTGTGTTTCTGAGCAGTGTGTTTCTGAACAGTGTGTGTCTGACCACGGTGTTTCTGACCGGTGTGTTTATGACCACTGTGTTTCTTACCACTGTGTTTCTGACCACATTGTTTCTGACTAGTGTGTTTCTGACCAGTTTGTTTCTGACCACTGTGTTTCTGACCACTTTGTTTCTGACCATTGAGTTTATGACCACTGTGTTTCTAGCCACTGTGTTTCTGACTGCTGTGTGTCTGACCTCTGTGTTTCTGACCACTGTGTTTATGACCACTGTGTTTGTGAGCACTTTGTTTCTCACCAGTGTGTTTCTGACCACTGTGTTTCTAGCCACTGTGTTTCTGAGCACTGTGTTTCTGACCAGTGTGTTTGTGACCACTGTGTTTCTGACCACTGTGTTTCTGACCAGTGTGTTTCTGGCCACTGTGTTTTTGACCACTGTGTTTATTACCAGTGTGTGTTCTGACCAGCGTGTTTCTGACCAGTGTGTTTCTAACCACTGTGTTTTTGACCACTGTGTTTTTGACCACTGTGTTTTTGACCACAGTGTTTCTGACCACTTTGTTTCCAACCACTGTGTTTCTGGCCACTGTGTATCTGATCACTATATTTCTTACCACTGTATTTCTGACCACTGTGTTTTTGACTGCTATGTGTCTGACTACTGTGTTTCTGACCACTGTATTTATAACCACTGTGTTTGTGACCACTGTGTTTCTCACCAGTGTGTTTCTGACCAGTGTGTTTATAACCACTGTGTTTGTGACCAGTGTGTTTCTGACAAGTGCGTTTCTGACCACTGTAATTCTGACCAATGTGTTTCTCACCACTGTATTTCTGACCACTGTGTTTCTGACCACTGTGTTTCTGACCACTCTCTTTCTGACCATTGTGTTTCTGACCAGTGTGTTTCTGACCAGTGTGTTTCTGACCAGTGTGTTTCTGACCAGTGTGTTTCTGACCACTGTGTGTCTGACCACTGTGTTTCTGACCAGTGCTTTTTCAGACCAGTGTGTTTCTGACAACCGTGTTTCTGACCACTGTGTTTCTGACCACTGTGTTTCTGACCACTGTCTTTCTCACCACTGTGTTTCGGATGAGTGTGTTTCTGACCAGTGTGTTTGTGACCACTGTGGTATTGACCACTGTGTTTTTGACCAGCGTGTTTGTGACCGGTATGGTTCTGACCACTGTCCTTCTGACCAGTTTGGATCTGACTACTGTGTTTCTGATGAGTGTGTTTCTATCCAATGTCTTTCTGACGACTGTGTTTATGACCACTGTGTTTGTGACCAGTGTGTTTGTGACCAGTGTGTTTCTGACCACTGCGTTTCTGATCACTGTGTTTCTGACCACTGTGTTTCTGACCACTGTGTTTCTGACCACTGTGTTTCTCACCAGTGTGTTTCTGAACACTTTGTTTCTGACCACGGTGTTTCTAACCAGTGTGTTTATGACCAATGTGTTTCTGACCACTGTGTTTCTGACCATTGTGTTTCTGACCAGTTTGTTTCTGACCACTGTGTTTCTGACCACTTTGTTTCTGACCATTGAGTTTCGGACCACTGTGTTTCTGACCACTGTATTTCTGACCACTGTGTATCTGACCACTGTGTATCTGATCACTGTGTTTCTGACCACTGTGTGTCTGACCACTGTGTTTCTGACCACTGTGATTCTGACCGCTGTGTGTCTGACCACTGTGTTTCTGACCACTGTGTTTCTGACCACTGTATTTATGACCACTGTGTTTGTGACCACTTTGTTTCTCACCAGTTTGTTTCTGACCAGTGTGTTTCTGACCACTGTGTTTATGACCACTGTGTTTCTGACCACTGTTTTTCTGACCAGTGTGTGTCTGATCAGTGTGTTTTTGACCACTGTGTTTCTGACCACTAGGTTTATGACCACCGTGTTTCTAACCAGTGTAATACTGAACACTGTGTTTCCGACCACTGTGTTTCTGACCAGTGTGTTTCTGACCACTGTGTTTCTGGCCACTGTATATCTGACCACTGTGTTTTTGACCAGTGTGTTTCTGACCAGTTTTTTTCTGACCATTGTGTTTCTGAACTCTGTTTTTCTGACCACTGTGTTTCTCAACAGAGTGTTTCTGACCACGATGTTTCTGATCAGTGTGTTTTTGACCACTGTGTTTTTGGCCACCGTGTTTCTTACCACTGTGCTTCTGACCACTGTGTTCCCAATCACTGTTTTTCTGACCACTGTGTTTCTGACCCTGTGTTTCTGACCACTGTGTTTTTGACCAGTGTGTTTCAGACCACTGTGTTTCTGACCAGTGTGTTTCTGAGCACTTTGTTTCTCACCGGTGTGTTTCTGGCCACTGTGTTTCTGACCAGTGTGTTTCTGACCACTGTGTTTCTGACCACTGTCTTTCTGACCAGTGTGTTTTTGACAAGTGTGTTTCTGACCATTGTGTTTCTGACCACTGTGTTTATGACCACTGTGTTTCTGACCAGTGTGTTTCTTTCCTCTGTGTTTCTGACCACTGTGTTCTGACCAGTGTGTTTATGACCACTGTGTTTCTGACCGGTGTGTTTCTGGCCACTGTGGTTCTCACCAGTGTGTTTCTGACCAATCTGTTTCTGACCACTGTGTTTATGACCAGTGTGTTTCTGACCAGTGTGTTTCTGACAAGTGTGTTTCTGACCACTGTGTCTCGGACCATTGGCTTTATGACCACCGTGTTTCTGACCAGTTTGTTACTGAACACTGTGTTTCTGACCACTGTGTTTCTGAACAGTGTGTTTCTTACCACTGTGTTTCTGACCACTGTGTTTTTGACAAATGTGTTTCTGACCAGTGTGTTTCTGACCAGTGTGTTTCTGACCAGTGTGTTTCTTACCACCGGTTGCTGAACACTGTACTTATGACCAGTGTGTTTCTGACGAGTGTGTTTCTGACCACTGTGTTTCTGACCAGTGTGTGTCTGACCAGTGTGTTTATGACCAGTGGATTTCTGACCACAGTGTTTCTGACCACTGTATTTCTGACCAGTGTGTTTCTGACCAGTGTGTTTCTGACCACTGAGTTTCTGACAACTGTGTTTTTGACCAATGTGTTTCTGAGCACTGTGTTTCTTGCGAGTGTGCCTCCGACCACTGTGTTTCCGACCACTGTGTTTCTGACAACTGTGTTTCGTAGCAGTGTGCCTATGACCACTGTGTTTCTGACCACTGTGTTTCAAACCAATGTATTACTGGCCACTGTGTTTCTGACCACTGTGTTTCTGACCACTGTGTTTCTGACCACTGTATTTCTGACCACTGTGTTTCTAACCACGGTGTTTCTGACCACTGTGTTTCAGACCACTGTGTTTCTGACCAGTGTGTTTCTGACTAGTGTGTTTCTGACCAGTGTGTTTGTGACCAGTGTGTTTTTTTACCACTGTGTTTCTGACCAGTGTGTTTCTGACCATTGTGTTTCTGGCCGGTGTGTCTCTGGCCACTGTGGTTCTGACCTGTGTGTTTCTGGCCACTGTGTTTCTGACCACTGTGTTTCTGACCAATGTGTTTCTGACCAATGTGTTTCTGACCAACGTGTCTCTGACCACTGTGTTTCTGACCACTTGGTTTATGACCACCGTGTTTCTCACCAGTGTGTTTCTGAACAGTGTGTTTCTGACCACTGTGTTTGTGACCAGTGTGTTTATGACCACTGTGTTTCTGGCCCCTGTATTTCTGACCAGTGTGTTTATGGCCAGTGTGTTTCAGACAAGTGTGGTTCTGACCACTGTGTTTCTGCCCACCGTGTTTCTGACCAGTGTGTTTCTGACCACTGGGTTTCTGACCAGTGTGTTTCTGACCAGTGTTTTTTTTTACTATTGTGTTTCTGAACTCTGTGTTTCTGACCACTGTGTTTCTCACCAGTGTGTTTCTCACCACTGTGTTTCTTAGCAGTGTGTTTCTGACCACTGTGTTTCTGGCCATCGTGTTTCTGACCACTGTGTTTCTGACCACTGCGTTTCCGACCACTGTGTTTTTTATCACCGTGTTTCTGACCCTGTGTTTCTGACTAGTGTGTTTCTGACCACTTTGTTTCTGACAACTGTATTTCTGACCACTTTGTTTCTTCCCACTGTGTTTCTGACCACTGTGTTGCTGACCAGTGTGTTCCTGACCAGTGTGTTTCTGACCAGTGTGTTTCTCACCACTGTGTTTCTGACCAGTGTGTTTCTGACCACTGTGTTTCTGACCGGTGTGTTTCTGGCCACTGTGGTTTTGACCAGTGTGTTTCTGACCACTGTGTTTCTGACCACTGTGTTTCTGACCACTGTGTTTCTGACCAGTGTGTTTCTGACCAGTGTGTTTCTGACCACTGTATTTCTGACCACTAGGTTTGTGACCACCTTGTTTCTGACCAATGTGTTACTGAACACTGTGTTTCCGACCACTGTGTTTCTGACCTGTGTGTTTCTGACCACTGTGTTTCTCCCCAACGTGTTTCTGACCAGTGTGTTTCTGACCAGTGTGTTTCTGACCAGTGTGTTTCTGACCACTGTGTTTCTCAACAGTGTGTTTCTGACCACTGTGTTTCTGATCAGTGTGTTTCTCACTACTGTGTTTATGGCCACCATTTTTCTGACCACTGTGCTTCTGACCACTGTGTTCCCAATTACTGTGTTTCTGACCACTGTGTTTCTGACCACTGTGTTTTTGACCACTATGTTTCTGACCACTGTGTTTCTGACCACTGTGTTTTTGACCACTATGTTTATGACCAGTGTGTTTCTGACAAGTGTGTTGATGAACAGTGTGTTTCTGACCAGCGTGTTTGATACCACTGTGTTTATGACCAGTGTGTTTCTGACCACTGTGATTCTAACCAGTATGTTTCTGGCCACTGTGTTTCTGACCAGTGTGTTTGTGACCACCGTGTTTCTGACCACTGTCTTCCTGACCAGTGTGTTTCTGACAAGTGTGTTTCTGACTACTGTGTTTCTGACCACTGTGTTTATGACCACTGTGTTTCTGACCAGTGTGTCTATGACCACTGTGTTTCTGAGCACTGTGTTTTTGACCAGTCTGTTTCTGATGACTGTGTTTCTGACCACTGTTTTTCTGACCACTGTGTTTTTGACCACCGTGTTTCTGACCACTGTGTTTCTGACCAATGTGTTTCTGACCAATGTGTTTCTGACCAGTGTGTTTCTTACCACTGTCTTTTTGACCAGGGTGCTTCTGACCACTGTGTTTCTTACCACTGTGGTTCTGACCATTGTGTTTCTGACCACTGTGTTTCTGACCACTGTGTTTCCGATCATTGTGTTTCTGACCACTGTGTTTCTGGCCCCTGTGTTTCTGACCAATGTGTTTCTGACACTTGAGTTTCTGACCAGTGGGTTTCTGACCACTGCGTTTCTAACAACTGTGTTTCTGACCACTGTGCTTCTGACCACGGTGTTTCTGAACAGTGTGCCTCTGACGACTGTGTTTATGACCAATGCGTTTGTGACCACTGTGTTTCTGAATGTTGCGCCTCTGACCAGTGGGTTTCTGACCACTGTGTTTATGGCCACTGTGTTTATGATCAGTGTGTTTCTGACCACTGAGTTTCTGACCAATTTGTTTCTGACCAGTATGTTTCTGAGTAGTGTGTTTATGACCACTGTGTTTCTGACCACTGTGTCTCTGACCACTGTGTTTATGACCACTGTGTTTCTGACCATTGTGTTTCTGACCACTGTGTTTCTCACCACTGTGTTTCTGACCAGTGTGTTTCTGACCAGGGTGTTTCTGACCACTTTGTCTCTGACCAGTGTGTTTCTGACGAGTGTGTTTCTGACCACTGTGTTTCTGACCAGTGTGTTTGTGGCCAATGTGTTTCTGACCACTGTGTTTCTTACCACAGTGTTTCTGACCACTGTGTTTCTGAACACTGTGCATATGGCCAATGTGTTTCTGAGCACTGGGTTTATGACCACTGTGTTTCTGACCGGTGTGTTTCTGACCACTGTGTTTCTGACCACTGTGTTTCTGACCACTGTGTTTCTTACCACTATGTTTCTGACCACTGTGTTACTGGCCAGTGTGTTTTTGACCAATGTGTTTCTGACCACTCTGTTCTGACCACAGTGTTTGTGACGACTGTGTTTCTGACCACTGTGTTTCCGACCACTATGGTTCTGACCACTGTGTTTCTGACCACTGTGGTTCTGACCACTGTGTTTCTGACCAGTATGTTTATGACCAGTGTTTTTCTGACCATCGTGTTCCTGACCAGTGTGTTTGTGACCACTGTGTTTCTGACCAGTGTGTTCCTGAACACTTTGTTTTTGACCAGTGTGTTTCTGGCTACTGTGGTTCTGACCAATGTGTTTCTGACCACTGTGTTTCTGACCACTGCATTTCTGACCAGTGTGTTTCTGACCAGTGTGTTTGTGACCAGTGTGTTTCTGACCACGGTGTTTCTGACCACTGGGTTTATGACCACCGTGTTGCAGACTAGTGTGTTGCTGAACTCTGTGTTTGCGACCACTGTATTTCTGACAAGTGTGTTTCTGACCACTGTGTTTCTGCCACTGTATTTGTGACCAGTGTGTTTCTGACCAGTGTGTTTATGATCATTGTGTTTCTAAACTCTGTGTTTCTGATACCGTGTTTCTGACAAGTGTGTTTCTGACCACTGTGTTTCTGACCAATGTGAATCTGACCATTGCGTTTCTAGCCATCGTGTTTCTGAGCACTGTGTTTCTGACCACTGTGTTTCTTACCACTGTGTTTCTGACCACTGTGTTTATGACCACTGTGTTTCTGACCACTCTGTTTCTGACCACTGTGTTTCTGACCAGTGTGTTTCTGACCAGTGGGTTTCTGACGACTGTGTTTCTGACGACTGTGTTTCTGACCACTGTGTTTCTGACCACTGTTTTTCTGACCACTGTGTTTCTGACCATTGTGTTTCTGACCAATGTGTTTCTGACCAGTGTGTTTCTGACCAGTGTGTTTCTGACCACAGTGTTTTTGACCAGGGTGTTTCTGACCACTGTGTTTCTTACCACTGTGTTTCTGATCACTGTGTTTCTGAACACTGTGCATATGGCCAATGTGTTTCTGAGCACTGGGTTTATGACCACTGTGTTTCTGACCAGTGTGTTTCTGACCACTGTGTTTCTGACCACTGTGTTTCTGACCACTGTGTTTCTGACCACTATGTTTCTGACCACTGTTTTACTTGCCAGTGTGTTTTTGACCAATGTGTTTCTGACCACTCTGTTCTGACCACAGTGTTTGTGACGACTGTGTTTCTGACCACTGTGTTTCCGACCACTATGGTTCTGACCACTGTGTTTCTGACCACTGTGGTTCTGACCACTGTGTTTCTGACCAGTATTTTTATGACCAGTGTTTTTCTGACCATCGTGTTCCTGACCAGTGTGTTTGTGACGACTGTGTTTCTGACCAGTGTGTTCCTGAACACTCTGTTTTTGACCAGTGTGTTTCTGGCTACTGTGGTTCTGACCAATGTGTTTCTGACCACTGTGTTTCTGACCACAGTGTTTCTGACCA
>SZWC01000257.1:210237-245873 GCA_023375785.1 Penium margaritaceum | reverse complement strand
CTTCTCCTTGCGGCGCCTCTTTCCGGATCTCTTCTCACTCTCCAGCCCCACTTCGCGGCTCGCACATCAAAACGCTTATGGATAAGGCGCTTCGAACACCACTCCTGTCCTCGAGGTTTGGACGCGACTCCGCTCCCATCAAGCCAGCCTCGGGCCGCCTTCCTTTCCTCTCGGCAGGTCTGGTTGGCTCACGCGGCCCGCCGCAATATCCTCCCCGCGCCCCGTCATCTCCCGGATTTGAGCTACCCTTCCGATTATTTCTTTTTCCTCGCTCGAGCGGCCGTCGGGTGATTCGTCGACCTCCCTTTCCCCGCTCCCCTTCCTTGGACCCGGGTTCCGGCTCCCCTTATTCTCCTTCTCCGGTGGATGAACGAAACATCATTAACACTGTTATACCCTACCCCCGCAAAACAAGCTAGACGTCCTCGTCCATCCATCCCTCCTCCCTGGTTTCGTTCATCCCATTCTCCTCCTTCCGCCGGATCATCCGTTGTGCATCTACCGCTCCCGTCCTCTCCCCGATGCGGCCTCCCCTTCCCCTCTGTCCGGTGAGGAGTACTCCTCCTCTGCCCATCTTGTCCTCGCCACTGCTTCCAACTCCCGGTCGAGCCCCTCTTGTGGTATGCATACATTCCGCGCCTTCCTGCTCCTCCGTGGGGTTAACCTGCGCTCCCCTTCTCCGGACCCTCTTTCTCGCTGTTCCTGCAGGCGCCGCGCCGCTTCCCTCTGCTCCGCCTGCACTCTCCTTATAGCATCATTGCTCTCCTCACATGGCAGAAAGAGCGGTCCATGGAGCCCTGTTTGCGTGTTGCTGCACCGACGAGCACACGCGAGGTGCACTCGCTGCCGGCAGCTAATGCAGTACCACCTCCGGACCCGCACCGGGCCCTTACAAGTGACGCATGGCTCACTTCGCGACCTCGTACACCTGAGACATTGGTACAGCGAGATGCAGCCTCCATGGTGCAGCTTCCTCTCCCCCACCTTCTTGACGCATTCATTGTGTGAGAGGCACGCACACTTCTCACACCACGGTGTCACTCCTCTCAGCTCTCTTAGACGGCTTGGGCAGTCTCCCTCCGCCGTGCCAGCGCGTGGTTGCGTCCAGCAGCTACTACAGTTATCGCGTCCCTCCTCATTGGTTATTATGCAGGCAACATGTGCTGCCCTCCTGCAATAGTCACACCTCCCATGAGGGGCCTCCAGCATTCTCCTGCAACCGCAGCACACAATTCCCGTCACGGCATCGTGTTCCTCCCGGAGCATGATTCTGACCTCCGTTGGGATTCTCTGCCTAACCTTTTGGCAGGGTAGGCACAGCCACCCCTTTTCTGCGTCCACCATCCCGCATTCCCAGTGCGTGTGGCGCGTACAGCGCCCGTATTGCCTAGCAAGCAGGTGCACCCTTCTTTCACACCATGGACAACTACCTGTACGTGGCGTCTTCTCCTCTCTGGGTCCCTCTTCCACATCCATGCCTCTCTTCCTCTTTTCGCGCACTCCTGGAGCCCCGGTCCATGCTCCAGCTCGTCCTACCACTACTCCGTCATCCGTACTCGCTCCCTCTCGTCCCGTTCCTGCTTCGGTCTTGGACCCCCGCTGCCCCTCGCCTCTTCATTGCTACGTCGATGATTCCATGTCTACGCCGTGTGGGGCTCGTGTTATTCCTTCCCCCGCCCCGGCTGCCGCCTTTTGTGCTCCCTGGTGCGCCTTGCGCGCCCCTCCATACGTTGGTCCCCTCGGCTGGAATTGCCGGGATTCTCTCTCTGCTCCTTGCTCCCTCTGCTGCCTCCCTGGGGTTATGGAGTGTCCTGGCCGATGCGCCGGCGTATGATCGGCCGGAGCTCCGGGATGCCCCATCGTCCTGTGATGCCCCGGTATTCTGGTCCCTTTGATTTCTTCTCCACGCCCATGCACGCGTCTCCTTGGCCCTTCTGGTCGATCTGGACGTCGGGCAGGTTGATCATCGATCGGAGCTGGAGGAGGAGGGGGTGGTAAACTTGGTCGCTACGGGGCTGAGGGTCGTGGTACTGCCGGTGGCGGCGGGTCCCTTGGGAGAGACCACTGAGGCGTTATTGCCAAAGCCAAAGCCTCGTTCACCATCGCCAGCACCTTTCTTCTTACCTCAGGAACATCCCTGCTTTTCAGCGCCCTCATGGCCAAAACCGCCTCCCGAGCCGCCGCTCCCTCTTGTCCAGGCAATTCCACTGCATTGCGATAAAGCTGTTCTACCGGGTGAGAGTCTGCGTATGATCGTGGCCCCTTCCGCTCCTGCGTGCTTTGGCCTTCCTCCCTCCGCTGCCTCTGATCCCGTGCCCTGGCCTCGAGGAGGCGCATCCTCGCTACGCATTGCTCACAGTGTTTCCCCACTCCTGGCAGCATTTTTCCACACGGCCGATGGAGGGGCTGATGGCATCCCTCACACCACTCGGTGGCACCAAGATTGTCGCATTCTGCACAACGTAGGTGCCACTCTATTTCCGCCGCTCACCGGCCGTCTCTTCCCCGTCCTTCCTCCTCCTTTCGCATCTTCTCTTTCAGTTGCGGAGCACAGGCAAGGCAAACATGCACTGCTCTTTCCTGTAGTAGCTCCCCTTTCCCGCAGACATAGTGAAAGGCCACCGTGCACTTGAAGCAGCGCTTCTTTTGCGTCCTCACTGGCCGCTTGCAGTTCCCGCACTCCTCCACTTCATCCACTCCTGGTGCGCTTGGCCCAGCAGCTTGTCCGCTTTCCTTGCCGACCTCCTACTCTTCTTCCACCAACCTTCGGATGCAACCTTCACAGTGTTGTCCCAGTCCTGGGATCTCTGTTCCACACTTGGGATGGAGTGGTGCTTTGCATTCATAGCACCAACTTGCCTCCATTCGGTCGTGTGGCTCCCCACAGACTTCACCAGATGTATGCACACAAAGCAGCGGAACAACGTGGTGGCATCCATTAGCTCTGCACAGTTGCCACACGGCTCCTTCTCGTCTTGTGGCATCCTTAATCTTTCAGTTGCGGCTCCAGTGCCCAAACGGGCCCTCTCCTCCTCCCATTCTTTCTGTAGTTCCTCCTCGCTGTCGACTCCCATGTCTTCCCTCAATCATGCTGTGCAGGCATCACACATCTTGATGTCGTATAGGATACTAAGATCAAAGTCGCAGCAAACCA
Source organism: Penium margaritaceum (assembly GCA_023375785.1). Taxonomy (NCBI): domain Eukaryota; kingdom Viridiplantae; phylum Streptophyta; class Zygnematophyceae; order Desmidiales; family Peniaceae; genus Penium; species Penium margaritaceum. Next base: position 242,719 of record SZWC01000257.1, on the reverse strand, counting down.
GATGGAGGCTGGTCCTGCATCCTTCACAAACCACCTCCCCTTTTCCTACGACCGAGTGTTTGCACGTTGCGCAGCGTTGCTCGGCAGTATGTTCCTCCTCCTCTTCTTCGCCTTGGACGTCTGCTTCAATGCTCACCTCAAGCTCTTCCTGCCATCCGCCCTCCCCTCCTTGCACTGGTGCTGATCCCACCGCTACTTCCCGCCGAGAGCTGGTCGGCCACAGGTGCCTATCATCAGGGGGGATTGGCCCCCATGTCGAAGGAGGGGCATGGAGCAAGCTGCATTGCTCTTGACGCACCGGTGGAAGCTCCCTTTCTTCCTCCCGCTTCTCCGTCTCCCTCCGCTGCCTCTTTTCTCCCCTGCGGCTCCATGAGGTCCTTTNTGTTTGCACGTTGCGCAGAGTTACTGGGCAGCATGTTCCTCCTCCTCTTCTTCGCCTTGGACGTCTGCTTCAATGCTCACCTCAAGCTCTTCCTGCCATCCGCCCTCCCCTCCTTGCACTGGTGCTGATCCCACCGCTACTTCCCGCCGAGAGCTGGTCGGCCACAGGTGCCTATCATCAGGGGGGATTGGCCCCCATGTCGAAGGAGGGGCATGGAGCAAGCTGCATTGCTCTTGACGCACCGGTGGAAGCTCCCTTTCTTCCTCCCGCTTCTCCGTCTCCCTCCGCTGCCTCTTTTCTCCCCTGCGGCTCCATGAGGTCCTTTTCGCTTCTTCTCTTGTTGCTCTTTTAGCTGCTCCTCCGCCGTTGCTGCTGGTGGCGCCTGCGTTACCAGCAGCACCTCATGGTCCCACTGCTTGGCTGCTGCTACTACTACCGATGGCGCTGGTATCTCGAGCGCCGCGCCGAGGGCAACTGCTATAGAGGACAGCACCTCCTGATCTCGCTACTTTGCTGCTACTGCTGGCGTCCGCGCCTCGGGCGTCGCGTTGGGTGCAGCTGCTGCAGGTGGCAGCACCTCCTGGTCCCGCTGCTCTGCTGTTGCTGCTGCCGGCGTACGCGCCTTGGGGGCCGTGCCGGGTGTAGCTGCTACAGGAGGCAGCACCTCCTGGTCCTGCTTCCCTGCTGGTGCTGCTGCCGGCGTTCGTGCCACACGGGCCGCACCTGGTGCAGCTGCTGCAGGAGGTAGCACCTCGTGGTCCCGCTGCTCTACTGCTGCTGCTGCCGGCGTTCTTGCCTCGGGGGCCACGCCTAGTGCAGCTGCTGCAAGAGGCAGCACCTCCTGGTCCTGCTGCTCTGCTGCTGCTGCTGCCGGGGTTTGCGCCTCGGTGGCCGCACCGGGTGCAGCTGCTACAGGAGGTAGCACCTCCTGGTCCCGCTGCTCTGCTGTTGCTGCTGCCGGCGTTCACGTCTCGGGGGCCGCGCCGCGTGCAGCTATTGTAGGGGGTAGCACCTCCTGGTCCCGCTGCTCTACTGCTACTGCTGCCGGCGTTCGCGTCTTGGGGGCCGCGCCGGGTGCAGCTGTTGTAGGAGGGAGCACCTCCTGGTCCCGCTGCTATGCTGCTGCTGCTGCCGGAGTTCGCATCTCGAGGGCCACGCCAGGTGCAGCTGCTGCATGAGGCAGCACCTCCTGGTCCCGCTGCTCTGCTCTCGTGCTGTTGGCGTACGCATCTTGGGGACCGCGCCAGGTGTAGCTGCTGCAGGAGGCAGCACCTTCTGGTCTTGCTACTCTGTTGTTGCTGCTGCCGGCGTACGCGCCTCAGGGGCCACGCCGGGTGCAGGTGCTGCAGGAGGGAGCACCTCATTGTCCTGTTGCTCTGCTACTGCTGCTGGCGGCGTTCGCGCCTCGGGGGCCGCGCCGGGTGCAGCTGCTGCAGGAGGCAGCACCTCGTGGTCTCGCTGCTCTGCTGTTGCTGCTGCCAGCGTTCGCGTCTCGGGGGCCGCGCCGGGTGCAGCTGCTACAGGAGGCAGCACCTACTAGTCCCGCTGCTCTGCTGCTGCTGCTGGTGTCCGCGCCTCGAGCCTCGCACCGGGTGCAGCTGCTGCAGGAGGCGGCACCTCCTGGTCCCGCTGCTCTATTGCTGCTGCTGTCAGCATATGCGTCTCGGGGGCCGCACCGGGTGCAACTTCTGCAGGAGGCAGTTCTTTCCGTTTTTGCATGTGGGGTTTCTCGGGTTGCACCATTGATGTAGGTCGACCATCCGCCGTACGTGGCGCTTTCGTTCAAGGAGGTGACTGATGCTGAGCCTCTGGTTCAGCTGCTGGTGCCAGTTCCTCTAAGGTCCTGGGGCGCCGAATAGGGAGTTTTCCCTTTTCTACCCGAGGATGCTTCTTTGTGCCACTCTCCATTTCCGTCGCAGCACGTTTTCCATTTTCCTCGTCTTCCACTTGCTGCTGCGCCTGCTATTGTAGCATACTGGGTCCAGCTTTCCGCCCGTGTGCCTCCACGTGTGCCGAGATAGGCACCCCAATACCCGCCGAATCAAGCCGGGTCCCCCCGGCCAAGGACGCCTTAGGGATGGCTGTGGTGGTGATGGGCGGAGGGGGCACTCTGGACGAGAGGGTGATGGAGGTGCCCCTGCAAACGTAGCCACCACCTCTTCCACATCTTCCTCGGTGCTAAGGCGGGGCGGATGGCCGCCACCCACAACAGCTTGCCAGCGGACGGGAAGCTTCTCGAGCCGCTACCGGCGCACCATGATGTTGGAGGTGTGGCGACCCTCGAGCCACACATAGACGCCATCGACGGTCCAAATTTGGTAGCACTGGTCCAAGAGAAGCACTTCATTGTGCCGTGCCCGTCCGATCTCCTCTTGCTTCGGCCGCACGCCATCACCCACCTAGAAGTCATCGGTCATGAGATCAGCATTGGCACGGTCGATCCCACGCTGTGCTGCAACAGACCCTCGCTTGCGAGCCTCTTGGAGACACGTTTGGAGCCAAGCACCTCGTTGTTTCATGAATTCCACCTCATCAGCCACTGTTGATCCCTCGTCTCGTGGTGGCACCGGTGCGTCCGGCATGAGGGGTAGGGTGGTCATGGTCCAATGGTGTTGGCCATGATACAGCATGTAAGGTGAAAAGCTTGTAGAGGAGTGGGGTGTGATGTTGTACTCGTAGACAATGTCTTCCAGCTGCTCGTCCCATTGTGCAGTGTCATCCGACTGTTCCCTGATAGTCTATGCGATGGCCCCATGTATGCGTTCGACCTGTCCCTGCGCCTGCGGCCGATAAGGTGCCCCGTTATCAATCTGAATGTTGAAGTAGGCGGCCACCTCCGCGAATGCCCCAGCAAAGTGTGAGCCGCTGTCACACTGGATGATTTTGCAATCGCCTCCCTGGTAGATAACCTCCTCTTTCAGAAATGCTGCAGCATGTGCGGCATCGGCTTTGGGAACTGCACGAGCCATGATCCACTTGGTCACGTGGTCAATGCCCAGGATCCAGTACACAATTTTGCGTCGGGTGATGTGGAGAGGGCCATGGAAATCAATGATGACTGTCTCCATGGGTGCGCCGAGACGGGCGCACATGAAACGGGGTTGGTGAATACGTTGGCGGGTTTGATGACAGATGCATGTCCCACACGTGGCCACCACTTCCCTAATCTGCTTCTTCAAGCCCACCCAGTACACTTGAGGAACCAAGGCTTCATAGACTGTTGTAGAGCGCGTGTGCATGCGGTTGTACTCTTGCATGATGAGTGCATCCCTCAGCGGCAGCGGGGTACACCACCGCAGTCCATATGTGTCCTCTTCGCGCCGCCACAGTCGCCTGTGTAGCCACACGTATTTGTCGAGCGTGGCTTTTGCATCCAAGCAGACATGGGCATCGGGGTAAATTGCCGCCATCGTGCGGGCCCCAGATAAGACCTGGGCCCGTGCCTAGTCGGACCACTCGTATGTCTTGGCTGGTGGTTCCGTCTGCCAGTAGTCCAGATCACTTCCGGGGACCAAGGTAAGGAGGCGAGCCCGCATGTCCTTAAAGGATTCTGGTGGTGGTGGTGCTCTGCGTCCTGCTGATTCTGCCTGATGTCGTTCATCACCTGTCGCGGGCGGGATGGCATCACTTTGCGTGCGCTTAGAGGAGCTGCGCGTGACCATCGGTTCCGCCGTGCCTGTGGAGGTCGCCACCGTAGGACGACGGAGGCGGGATGAAGTGCGCCGCACGGGGACTGGTAATCCGGCAGAGGCTGGCGCAGCAGCTGGCATGTTCCCATCAAGTGCAGGTTCGCGGATGGCCGGTAGATCATCCACTGGAGGGGACCCTGCTCCGGGCGCGGCGGGTGGTTCCTGGAGATGGGAGGTGCTTGGCGCGTCTCCGGTATCACCGCCAGACAGTGGATCATGCACAGGCAGGGGGGCCGCTCCGGGCGCTACAGGAGGTTCCGCGGTGTGAGAGGTGTTTGGCTCAGCTCCGGCATGTTCGCCAGACGGTGGATCATGCACCGGTAGAGCGGTTGCTTCGGGCCTTGATGATATGGGTGCAGGAGGAGAATGCGGAGGGGAGGGAGGGCGAGGAAGAGGGCCAAAGCCCGGAAGAGCGATACGGGTTTCTTGTTGGTGTGGGGGAAGAGGTATGAAGGGGGAAGCAAGAGGAGGGGATCTCTGAGCTGCCGCGAACAGCTGTGTCCCGGAGAGGGTGTTCGTCGCGCTGAGGGTTGATGTGGACCCAGGGTGCGCCGGACCCGCGCCATTCCCTTCTTGAGTAGGTGAGGAGGGAGGAGGAGGTACAGACGCCGGACGCGGCACGTCACTCGGTGATGGCTGACTGGCAGAGGAAACTTCCCCCCCCCCTTGAGGCGAGTCTTCGTTGCTAGTGCTCGAACTATGCTCCGAAGAGGGGGAACCGAGTCGTTGACGGTGAAGCCAGCGCATGAACACCCTCAGCGCCCTGCCGTCACGAGGGTTGTCCGTCCGTGCTGGGAAAAGACGGCGGAGGCCCGCATGATCCTGCTCATCAACTTCTGCATGGCGGCAAGCCGCCCGCGGTATGACCCCTCGACTAGCAAGGGGATGCACGTTTGTTGGAAGCGGGTCTTGGTGGCGCCGTCGCACTACCTAATCGAGGAAGCAGCGAAGAGCACGGGCTTCGCGGTCAAGAGAGTGGTCCAGTGGGTAGAGGAAGCGGAGGAAGTCGTGATGGTACAAATAGAAGCTTGTTGTCAGGAATGGGAGGAGTCCGGCCTGCCTGCGCTCCGGGTGCTTGGGAGTCATCGTCCAGTGCACGAAACAGCGGAAGGCTGCCGGGCCGGTAGCGGGAGAAGAGTCTAGAGGGTATAGGTGTCGCAGTCCCTCCATGTACTCCTCCCACTCGAAATCCAACCTCTGTACCGCGCTGGTAAGAACATAACGGGTGACGTCATAGATCAGCTGTTGTTGTATGATTTTTTCGCGCTCGCGAGCGAGCTGCCTGGCATGGTCGACCATCGTGCAGATGGCACGATACTGCTGCGAGACGTTTTCTCGGAGGGACAGGACCCTTGTGTGCTGCTGGGACATGTCTTGCAATCTGGCACGGACAGAGGCCCACTCCTCCTCACACTCCCTCAGCAACTGCCGAAGTTCAGGGAGCTGAGCATCGAGCTGCTACAAGCCTGGAGTCGAGCGTGCTGCTTCTGCCCGCGTTGTCTTGAGGGTGCGCCCCAGTTCTGCACGTTGGTCAATGAGACGTTGGCCCTCAACTGTGAGTGGTTCTTCCCCTCAGTCCGCGGCCTCGTTCCACGCATCTTGCTAACGCCGTACGTCCTGAAGTCTGGTTTCAATGGCGATAATTCGTGCTTCTTGCTCACGGATACGCTGGTGGCCGTTGATGCGGGCTGATTCGCACGCAGACAGGGTGGTCCTAGCCTGCGCCAGATTTGCAGGAGATCTGCGCACGTGGCCTGCGTATGACCGCAGCCATGTCGTGTGTCGCTCCCAGAGCCTCTCCACCCGTCCCGCCCATGCGCGATTATCAGGTGCTTCCAGGGAAGGTGGGGGTGCCGGACAGGGATCATCCATGTCGAGGTTGTCAAGAAGGTCTGCCGCATCAGCCATGGTGAGAACGGCTGCAAGCGCGCGACTGTCCAACTCAAGAGCAGTACCATTGGATGTCGTGTTTCCAGCGAGTTCGTGTTCGTAGCGTGCCCAAGCTGTGTTGTCCATCTCTGGTGTGCGGTCGGTATTCCGTTGGTGGTTGTCGACAGGAGCGATGTGAGAAATATGTTCCAGGTCATCTGCAGCTGTATCTGCGTCAGTCGTGGATGGTTGGTTCTGTAAATCGCGTGAACTGTGAGAATGGGAATTTCAGGGCTGCCATCGGGATCCACGAGACAGTGCCCGGGCGGTTCGGAGCAGGCGGGCGGGATGGGCGTGCCGCCGTGACCGTCGGAGGACAAGGGGTATGTCAGGTTCTCGACCTCGTTGATGTGTCGGTAGGTCTCCTCGAATCCCCGCCGATCGCCTGGAGACGCGTTCGACAAGGAGAACAACATCGTCCGCCGTTGCCTGCATGTCTCCTTTGATACCTGCATGCGTCTCTGTCAGATCCGGTGCATGATTCTCCGGAGAGTCACTGCTGTCCAAAGAGGATGCTGGTGCGTCAGCGACGAATTGCACGAAGCGGGAGCCGGTGTATTGATCGCCCGCATGCTCTGCATGGTTGGTGGAGGAAGCCTGTCTCGTTGGCAATCGCACATTCCGCTGAGCTGGCACTTCTGTTGCGTCGAAGTGAAGCGGGACGTATGATGGCGCCCCGTCATCATCGTATTGCGTCATGCATTTTCCCCCAAGTAAATTTGTCACGTCGCATGCCGTGAGCCAATCGTTGGCAAGGAGGACGTCGTAAGTATATGTCTTGCAAACCTGAACCGGCAAACTCCGGTGGATATTTCAGACCTGAAGGGGAAATATATCAATTTGACACTCGGACTGGGTGATTTCGCCTCCAACGGTGCCGAAGCGGATATCGACGGCGCGAACAAGGTCCGACCAATTGAACCGCCGGACAACACGCATGGCCACCATGGTATGTGTGGCACCTGTATCCACGATTGCGATGAATCTCACGCCAGCAATCCACACAGGGCATGAGACGACTGTGCATGTGTGCTCCGGCACCGGTGGACGACACAATGTCGTTGGTCGCCATGCGAGAGCCCCCGCGTCGAGCATCTCATGAACAGTCCGTCGGGTCCCATCGACATGATCCCTCGTCATGCGGTGACTGTGTGACTCGAGCCAACAAGTGACTCTCCAGCCGGATGGTGCCAGCGCAACGTTGATTCCTTCGAAGAAAGTTTCCAGCTGTGTAATTTGCCATGGCATGTGAGTAAGGACCTCCATCAAAGGGAGCGCAAGGTGTGTTCGGTCGAAGAATTGCCGGATGGCATCCGCTGCTACCGAATGGACCACCTCTATAGACGGCGGCGACGCGGCCGTTGGAGTGCGCACCGTGGGTGCAGGAGCGGAGTCACGTCGCCTTTGGCGAATCCAATCGCCAACCTCCTTATGCGTCCACCCATGCACATCCTTGAAGAGGTCGGTTTTGCGTCGTACATTTAGGTGACCCACGTGGTCATCTTCATGAGGAAAACCATCAGGAGGGTACGCCCAGCGATACTCCTCTGCGGTGAGATATCGTGCTTGGCCCTGAATCAGGACAGCCTGATCAAAGGGGGGCTTAGGCGGAGGTGGGCCACTGCCATGCGACGGTGCTTCAAGGGAACCGCAATCCTTCCACCCTTCTCGTGGGAGCCGGCTAAGAGCGTCTGCGTTGCGATTCGCGAATGCTGGCTGGTAGTTGACAGTGAGGTCGTATCATTGGAGAAGCAGGGTCCATTTGCCCATGATCCTTTCATGATTATGGGCTGTGAGCAACCACTGGAGAGCCTGATGGTCCGTGAGAATGGTGGAGTGTTTCCCATTCTTGACGTAATCTCGGTATAACTGAATGGCCCATAGTACCGCCAGACATTCTCCTTTCACCGGAGGGTACTTGGCTTCCGCATTGTTGAGCGCACGGCTGCCATAGCAGACCACCCGCATCTTGCCATCATCTGCTCTTTGAGACAAGATGGCCCCAATGCCCTCTTGTGAAAAGTCCGCTGCGATGACGAACGGGAGGTTGAAGTCTGGGAACTCCAGCATTGGGCCCGTGATGAGGCGATGCTTTATCTCGGCCCAAGCAAGCTGGCATGCCTCAGTCCATTCAAATGGCCCGCCTTGATGGGTAAGGCGTAACAATGGACAAACAATCTTCGCATGGTCGTGAACAAATTTTCGGTAGAAGCTGACAAAACCCGAGGAAGATCTTGACCTGGGATGATGTAACCGGTCGTTTCCATTCGCGGACGGCTGCAATCTTGACTGGATCCATGGATATGCCATGTGCATTGATGATCAATGCCAGGAATTCCATACTGTCTGCTCCGATAAGACACTTGGCAGCCTTCAGACGGAGGTTTGCCGAGCGTAGGGCTGAGAAGACAGCGTCAAGTGAGGCCATTAGTTCTTGAAAACTGAATGTCGCGACCATGACGTCATCCACGTAGCAGCATGCATTAGGTACGTCACGCAACACCTGGTCCATCACACGTTGGAACGTAGCACTGGCATTACGCAATCCAAAGGGCATGCGCGTGAAGGAATACAACCCATCTGGAGTGATGAAGGCTGTCTTCAGCATAGAGTTGCGGTCCATGGGGATGGTGTGAAATGCTGACTTGACATCGAGTTTGGCAAACCAGCTCTTCCCGCACTGCCGCTCCTGGATATCAATGATGAGCGGCATGGGATATGCATCCTCAATTGTGACCTTGTTGAGGTCGCGGAAGGCAACACAGAACCGCTTCGTACGGTCTGGCTTCCCCACGATCACCAGATTGGAGCGCCACGGGCTCTCCACTTCCACAATCACACCCTGTTCCTTGAGTTCTCGCAGACCTTTGTTGATGTCATCCTTTTGATCTTGAAGTAGACGCCTAGCTTTTTGCTTATGTGGCAGCGCGTCTCCTGTGTTAATAACATGGACAGTGTCAACCGCTCCGACCTCGGCCGATTTGCCTGCGAACACTTCTTCATGGTATTCAAGAAGCTATCTGACTTCTTCCTTCTGATGTTCTGTCAACCGCTCGTGAAGCATGTGGTTCCATCGTTGGGAATGTGGCACTGTTGGTGGGGGTGGCTCTTCATCTCCCACCATGCCAGCTCCAAGGTCGGGATCTGGGTCCCCATAGTCGTAGACCTGCAGGTTGAAGTTTTGAGAGCCGCTAGGCGAGATGGTGAGGGCCGTGGATGGACGGAGTGGGGGCTCATCATCAAGGCGCAGCTAGCCAACGTCACTCATTGGTTAGTCATCGGAATCATCTGAGCTCCCGTCCTCACAGAAGGCAGTGTCGTTGTCGCACACCAACATTTTCCCTTTGCGTCTCGCCTCCATAACGGGATCGCTTAGGACTATTGGTCGTGAGTTCCACTGCATGGGATAGTGATCCGAGAGCCGAGGAAACCGAGGACGAGGAAAGGTAGATGGCACCCCACCATACTCGCGAGGGAGTATGGGGGCTAAAGGGGGAAGGAGCCACTCTGGGACGTTGCCGATGGTCTGGGTATTGGCCCCATTGGTATTTGAAGTTGATCATCGGACGGAGCAGGTGGTGCTCGTTCGGGGTACCGTTCTTCCGCCATAGGCACGCGGTCCAGTTCTTGTTCCCCCTGAGTTGGTGCCGACAACGTGGGCAGGGCATCGTACCTTGGGAATGCCAGGATAGAGTTTCTGGCGGCGTGGTCCTCTGCGCAGGCTTCATCCAATGAGAAGGGGTGGCCAAATTTCGTGGGCATTGACGTTCGTGGCCCCACGATGAGTGCTGCACACGTAGTATACCCCGATGAAGTCAGCTGCATGACGCCCTCCGCGTAGAACAGAGCGGCTTGTCGGGGAATGAGGTAATCTGTTCCCAACAGGACATCATAAGTGCGGGCCACCGTGACTTGCATGCGTACGGCTTTGTGGATGAGGCCCATCTGTAGGGGAAGATCATGTACAATACCATGTCCTTCATCCATGCCGCCAGATGCATTTGTGAACATTTTGGTGGTTGGTCGAGTCTTGTGATTCCAGCCGACCGCCTGCACGACTTGAAGAGTTACTGTAGTGTGAGTGGCACCAATGTCAATGATGGCCAGGAACTTCTTGCCGCATATCCATACAAAGCAGCTGGTTACTTTGTGGTGGGGAGCCTGTGTGCGTGGTGGCGTCAGGGGCACGGGTCGCCATCCCCAAGTGTCAGGCTCATCTTGGATAGCCAGTCTGCTTAATCGGTCATGCGAGATCTATGTGCAGGTAAGGCAAATGCCAGCTGGTCGAAGCCTCTTTGCGTACTCTTGTAGAACTGCTGCGAAGTCCGGGAGACTAGTGGGATTTTGCTGTAAGTATTCTCCATGGGACACCTCCTGGAACGGACGGTGTAAGGAGGTCATGACGCCTGCAGCGGGTTCACTGCGTGCCGTTGGTTTGAAGGATACCTTCGGGCAACGCGGGGGTGTGGGGCCCCTCGGCGGCGGCGCGCGCACAGGTGGCGGGTGCTTTCTGGGCATCGCCGCGATCTGACTTGGCAAGCGCGTCGAACGCGCATCGACACTCTTCTTAAGATCAGCTTCAGCCTGTTCTTCTTGCTCCTTGTATTGACGCATGCGTTCATACATCTTTGCAATCGACCATCCCTCTACGCCCTGTGCTTGAGCTGCCGTGACCAATTCCCGTTCTGCCTCCGTCAGGGGGGTCTCCGTCGTCTGTTTCTCGGATCGAGGAAGTCTGAGCTTCATATTTTGTGCCGGCACATCTGAAGTGGACGGTTGAGTGGCGGCTGGGATTTCGCCAGTTTCTCTCTGCTGCGCATATGCTTTCCATTGCGCCGGTCCATTGTCCGCCGGACCAGAGGGTCGAGCGGTGATGTTGGGGCCGACAGCTTGTCGGGTCGCGCCAGTTCCCGCTGATCCCCGTCCCTGGTACTGTTCTCCTCTGGCTGACACACCGGGCATTGGGATAGGGTTGGGGCACTCCCGGCGCCGATGATTGAATTCTCCACATCCATAGCAACTTCGTGGTGGGAAGTTATGGGGGTTCATCGGGTTGGGCGCTGAAGCACCCATTGGCATGCGAATAGTAGGCGCCATGTGCTCCTTTGGTACGGATTGCTCTCGAGCCGCACGTCGTTTTATCTCACGTTGCTGATGTTCCGCTTCCTCCTTTAAAGCATCCAGTGTGTTGAACTGGCGAAGATCTAAGGCGTTGGCTATCGCTGGGATAAGAGAATTCCGGTAGTATTATTTGATCATGCGGAAGGGAATGTCGACGCAGCGCACCAAAATATTCGTAAATTTGTCGTTGTGCAACTTGATGTTTTCTCCAGACTTCATGCGGATTGTACGAATCTGGAGATCTGTCTCCTCCAGGCTCATGAGATCGAAGCGCTTTGTCATCCTGTTCGCCAGATCGTCGAAGTTGGCAAACGGTCATTCATTGTGCTCTGCCATGAACCACTCCAAGGCCTTCCCTTGTACTGCGAGATGTACCGCTGGGACAATGTAGTCAAGAGACAGCAGTCCGTACTCGAGACATGTGCCCAACTTAGACAGCCACATAGCCGGGTCCTCCTCTGGTTCACCTTTGAAGATGTCGAGCTTTGGGAGGGTGTAGGAAGCCTTTGCCGCTGAGCTTGTGGTCAGTTCCTGCGGAGTCACCATCTGCACCTGTGCCCGCAGCGGGGCCCCCACGTGAGATCGGTGTGCCTGCGCCAGGCCAACTGCCCTAGTACTAGCCGACGAAGCAACTGCTGCTCCCCTTGATCGAACACGTCTTGCATCGGTTCCTCCCAGTCCAGGACTCCCCATGTGCTGTCTTGTGGGTCTCGTCTTCACCCGTATAGCATACTGCTAACTTCCATGAGCCACTGATGCTTGCCCAAGTCCGGTCATCCCAGCCACCATGCGAGTTTGCTGCTGGAGTCTTCCTGCCGCTGACATGGTCGACGCCTTACTTGTTTGGTGATGAGGTGGCTGACATCTTGATTGCACACGTTCTATGGTGTTCTTTGTCCACAGAGCCTCGGTGTGGGCGTGCGCATCCGCAATGGTGCGCGTTTGCCTGGCGGGTCCACTTGTGGAGGAGGCACTGACCCCTCGTGGTTCTGGAACCTCTCGGCGACGTGATGCCGTTAACGCAGAGGGCGTTCTGCTCACGTATTGCTGCTGCTGGGGTTGTGGCATGGCATGCAAGCAATGCGAAGTCACAGCAGACTGATCATCCCGGTGAGCTTCCCTGGGCCGTCGTCCCGTCGTCTCCACATACCTCCCTGCCCGAGGTGGAGACACTCCACTTTCCGAAGCCGGTCGGCGGTGGGCACCGGGGCTAGAGGTGACCACCCTGGGGCGGAAGGTGACAGGTTGATGCAGGGTGTGCAGCGCCTGCACCGAAGGATGATCCAATGGTGTCTCATCTTCTTCTGCTTCATCTTCCTGGACGTGGTCCACATCTTCATAATCCCTGTCATGGGTGACGGAGGGTACCGGTGAGGGGGCTCTTGGGGTAGAAAACTCGATGCGCTGTGGTGCTGTCAGCGTTGACGTCATTTCCACTCCCTTGTAGACGGTTTTCCCATCTGGTCATGTGACTTCATGAAGCAAAACCGGCCCATCATCCGCCTCTAGTTCCTCTTCTTCTTCTCATACGTAGTCCTCCTCATGCATAGACTCGTGGTGCCCATCAGGGTCACGTGGGCCGACTTCTTTAGAATCTTCCCGCGTTGGGCCTGCCAACTGCGCCTGTTGGATTGCCTTCCATTCACGGAACTCCTCGAGCCGCCGCAGGCGGAACTCTTCTTCTTCATCGGGATCCATCTCGTCTGCCTCGTTGTACAGCTGCGGAGACCGATCATTCACCAGATCCCAGTTGAAGTTAGGATCCAGCCTCGGCGGTTCCTGAGGGCTCTCCTCGTAGCGACGCGCGGGGGCGGCTCGCCTCGTCTTCGTTCCTCCGGAGTCGCAAGATGCGGCAGCACTTGTCCTCGCGTTGCCAATGGTACTCGTTGAATAATCTCCCGTAACCTGGTGCCAGGGGTCTCCGTTCGAGTGAAGATCCGACGGTTCCTCGTGAAGACCCTCGACCCAGATTATAGACTGACCTGTAGGTACATGTCACACTCGTCACAAAAGACAAGTGAAGTCCACGCTCAGCGCACCATTAACACTGTTATACCCTTTTTCGCCTTCGGCCGGAATCAGGTCAGACAGCATTCGAGGATCAGCTCCGTAGGCGTTCGCTCTTCCCGAGCTATCCCCGCGACTGGGTAATCCGGGTCCGTTCTTTGCCGAACCGCCTAGACCTTTGAAGGCGCGCGACGGATCGTTCACCAGACAAGCACTGACCGTGCTTTACACTCCACTAGCCTAAGACACTCACCACTGAGCTACTTTAGCACTTCACTCACCCCAATTAATCCTTGACGGTCAATCATTCGCCGGATAATGTGATCTCTACGCAAAGAACTCTTCCTAAGTGCTCAAGGGAATGGTTCGACCAGCTATCCACCAGGTTATCAAGGCATTCACGCTTGTGTTTCTCATTGGGCTATGACGGCCAATCATTCACTGTACCATGTGATGTCAAAGTTAAAGGGACTTGGTCTAACTACACAAGGGAGAGAACTTGGAGAATTACGGAATGTGCATTCAACCGAGCAAAGATACAACCAAACTATGATTCAATCAAACATGCAGACCTACAGCAGAGTATTCCTATTTCCATCCAAGACATACACATCACCCAGAAAAATACGCAAACCGTAAATGTCTTCAGTTGACGGATGATGCACCGGCGCTGGTCCCTGTAAGATAACAGTGTGGCTTGCCTCGCGCTGCGAGCCAGACACCCGCGGGTCGGCATGATGAAGCGCCAAGGGACCGTGTGGACGACAACCCGCACGAGGGTTAGCGCGCACCTCTCTCCAGCTCTCCACGCGCCGGGGCTCATCGTCACGGGGCACCCTCCGTAGCCACGGCTGCCGAAACTGCTCCACGGCTCCACCGGCAGGATGATGCGAGTATTGCATCACCCCTAGGACCGTGCGCACTCCCAGCCGATGAGGGGCGTTGCAGCAGCTGCAGATGGCATAGAAGACCACCGCCGACTCCCGCGGGACTCTCCCTGGACGAGGAGCCTGGTACTCCAGGGGGAACTCAGGACCAGGCCATGACGGCTCCGTGACGTGCTCCTCGGGCAGTGGTCTTCCCATCCGATGACGGCACCCCCCCCCCCCACACACACACACACACACACACACACAAGTCTAGCTTCTCTACTCTAACTTGTCGCGAGAAGGGACGTGGGTCCCGCTCGACCGTCTGGTTCAACCTAGGGGCAGCAATCTCTCGGTTCAGCCGATGGTTGCAGGACTGGCTTCCTGCCCCGGCGTCGGACGAGTGTCCAGCAACGCAACTCGCCGGTAGCGGGAGTGGTTGGAACAGGAACGTCCGATGTTGATGTCTCATTTGGCTTCTTGCGATGGAGCGTCTGCAGTTGACTCTTGACAGCAGCTCTTCTCATCAGCAGCCCTCGTTCTCTCATCCATCCTCCTTTTTACCTTCTCCTTGCGGCGCCTCTTTCCGGATCTCTTCTCACTCTCCAGCCCCACTTCGCGGCTCGCACATCAAAACGCTTCTGGATAAGGCGCTTCGAACACCACTCCTGTCCTCGAGGTTTGGACGCGACTCCGCCCCCATCAAGCCAGCATCGGGCCGCCTTCCTTTCCTCTCGGCAGGTCTGGTTGGCTCACGCGGCCCGCCGCAATATCCTCCCCGCGCCCCGTCATCTCCCGGAATCGAACTGCCCTTCCGATGATTTCTTTTTCCTCGCTCGAGCGGCCGTCGGGTGATTCGTCGACCTCCCTTTTCCCGCTGCCCTTCCTTGGACCCGGGTTCCGGCTCCCCTTTTTCTCATTCTCCGATGGATGAACGAAACATCATTAACAGTGTTTCTGACCATCGTGTTCTTGACAAGTGTGTTTCTGACCACAGTGTTTCTGACCACTGTTTTTCTGACCACTGTGTTTCTGACCACTGTATGTCGGACCAGTGTGTGTCTGACCACTGTGCTTCTGAACACTGTGCTTCTGACCAGTGTGTTTCTGACCAGTGTGTATCTGACCACTGTGTTTCTGACCAGTGTGTTTCTGACCAATGTGTTTCTGACCAGTGTGTTTCTGACCAGTGTGTTTCTGACCACCGTGTTTATGACCACTGTGTTCCTGACCAGTGTGTTCCTGACCACCGTGTGTCTGACCACTGTGTTTCTGACCACTGTGTTTCCGACTACCATGTCTCTGACCAATGTGTTTCTGACCACTCTGTTTCTGACCATTGGGTTTCTGACCACTGTGTTTTTGACAAGTGTGTTTCTGACCACTGTGTTTCTTACCACTGTATTTATGACCAATGTTTTTCTGTCTTCTGTGGTTCTGACCACTGTGTTTCTGATCACTGTGCTTTTGACAACTGTGTTTCTGACCACTGTGTTTCTGACCACTATGTTTCTGACCACTGTGTCTCTGACCAATGTTTTTCTGACCACTCTGTTTCTGACCACTGTGTTTTTGACCAGTGTGTTTCTGACCACTGTTTTTTTGACCACTGTGTTTCTGACGAGTGTGTTTCTGACCACTGTGTTTCTGACTCCTGTGTTTCTGAGCACTGTGTTTCTGACCACTGTGTTTCTGACCATTGTGTTTCTGGCCAGTGTGTTTCTGATCAATGTGTTTCTGGCCAGTGTGTTTCTGACCACTGTGTTTCTGACCACTGTGGTTCTTACCAGTGTGTTTCTGACCAGTGTGTTTCTGACCACTGTGTTTCTGACCAGTGTGTTTCTGACTAGTGTATTTCTGACCAGTGTGTTTCTTACCACTGTGTTTCTTACCACTGTGTTTCAGACCACTGTGTTTTTGACCAGTGTGTTTCTGAGCAGTGTGTTTCAGAACAGTGTGTTTCTGACCACTGTGTTTCTGACCACTGTGTTTCTGACGACTGTGTTTCTAACCACTGTGTCTTTGGCCAGTGTGTTTCCGACCACTGTGTTCCTCACCACTATGTTTCTGACTAGTGTGTCTCTGAACAGTGTGTTTCTGACCACTGTCTTTCTGACCAGTGTGTTTATGACCACTGTGTTTCTGACCAGTGTGTTTCTGACCAGTGTGTTTCTGACCACTCTGTTTCTGACCATTGTGTTTCTGATCACTGTGTTTCTGACCGCCGTGTTTCTGACCGCCCTGTTTCTGACCAGTGTGTTTCTGACCACTGTGTTTCTGACCACTGTGTTTCTGACCAGTGGGTTTCTGACCACTGTGTTTTGGGCCAGTGTGTTTCTGACCACTGTGCTTATGATCACCGTTTTTCTGACCAGTGTGTTTCTGACCAATGTGTTTCTCACCAGCGTGTTTCAGACCACTGTTTCTGACGAGTGTGTTTCTGAAGAGTGTGTTTCTGACCACTGTGTCCTAGCCAGTGTGTTCCTCAGCAGTGTGTTTCTGACCAATGTGTTTCTGACCACTGTGTTTCTGACCAGTGTGTTTCTGACCAGTGTGTTTGTGACCGATGTGTTTCTGACCAGTGTGTTTCTGACCACTGTGTTTGTGACTAGTGTGTTTATGACCACTATGTTTCTGAGCAGTGTGTTTCGGACCGCTGTGTTTATGACCAGTGTGTTTATGACCACTGTGTTTCTGACCAGTGTGTTTCTGACCACTGTGTTTCTTCCCACTATGTTTATGACCAATATGTTTCTGACCACCGTGTTTCTGACCACTGTGTTTCTGACCAGAGTGTTTCTGTTCTGTGTGTTTCTGAACGCTGTGTTTCTGACCAATGTGCTTCTGACCACTGTGTTTCTGTCTAGTGTGTTTTTGACCAGTGTGTTTCTGACCATTGTGTTTCTGAACACTTTGTTTCTGACCACTGTGTTTCTAACCGCTGTGTTTCTGACCACCGTGTTTCTGACCACTGTCTTTCTGACCAGTGTGTTTCTGACTACTGTGTTCCTGACCAGTGTGTTTCTGACGACTGTGTTTATGGCCATTGTGTTTCTGATTAGTGTTTTTCTGACCACTGTGTTTCTGACCGCTGTGTTTCTGACCACTGTGTCTCTGACCACTGTGTTTCTGACCATTGCGTCTCTGACCGCTGTGTTTCCGACCAGTGTGTTTCTGACCACTGTGTGTTGTACCGGTGTGTGTCTGACCACTGTGATTCTGACCAATGTGTTCCGGACCAGTGTGTATCTGACCACTGTGTTTCTGACCAGTGTGTTTCTGACCACTGTGTTTCTGACCAGTGTGTCTCTGACTAGTGTGTTTCTGACCACCGTGTTTCTAACCACAATGTTTCTGACCAGTGTGTTTATGACCACCGTGTTTATGACCACTGTGTTTCTGACCACTGTGTTTCCGATCACTGTGTCTCTGACCAATGTGTTTCTGACCACTCTGTTTCTGACCACTGCGTTTCTGACCACTTTGTTTTTGACAAGTGTGTTTCTGACCAATGTGTTTCTTACCACTGTGTTTATGAACAATGTGTTTCTGACTTATGTGGTTCTGACCACTGTGTTTTCTGACCAATGTGCTTCTGAGAACTGTGTTTCTGACCACTGTGGTTCTGACCACTGTGTTTCTGACCACTGTGTCTCTGACCAATGTGTTTCTGACCACTTTGTTTCTGACCACTGCGTTTCTGACCACTGTGTTTTTGACCAGTGTGTTTCTGACCACTGTGGTTTTGACCACTGTGTTTCTGACCAGTGTGTTTCTGACCACCGTGTTTCTGACCGCTGTGATTCTGACCACTGTGTTTTTGACCACTGTTTTTCTGACCACTGTGTTTCTGACCAGTGTGTTTCTGATCACTGTGTTTCTGGCCAGTGTGTTTCTGACCACTGTGCTTCTGACCACTGTGGTTCTTACCAGTGTGTTTCTGACCAGTGTGTTTTTGACCACTGTGTTTCTGACCATTGTGTTTATGACCACTGTGTTTCCGACCACTGTGTTTCTGACCACTGTGTTTCTGACTAGTGTGTCTCTGACCAGTGTGTTTCTGACCACTGTGTTTCTGACCAGTGTGTTTCTGATCACTGTGTTTCTGGCCAGTGTGTTTCTGACCACTGTGCTTCTGACCACTGTGGTTCTTACCAGTGTGTTTCTGACCAGTGTGTTTTTGACCACTGTGTTTCTGACCAGTGTATTTCTGACCAGTGTATTTCTGACCAGTGTGTTTCTGACCAGTGTGTTTCTTACCACTGTGTTTCTGACCACTGAGTTTTTGACCAGTGTGTTTCTTAACAGTGTGTTTCGGAACAGTGTGTTTCTGACCACTGTGTTTCTGACCACTGTGTTTGTGACCATTGTGTTTCTGACCATGTGTTTCTGGCCAGTGTGTTTCCGACCACTGTGTTCCTGACCACTGTGTTTCTGACTAGTGTGTCTCTGACCAGTGTGTTTCTGACCACTGTCTTTCTGGCCAGTGTGTTTATGACCACTGTGTTTCTGACCAGGGTGTTTCCGGCCACTGTGTTTCTGGCCACTGTGTTTCTGACCATTGTGTTTCTGACCAATGGGTTTCTGAACACTGTGTTTCGGGCCAGTGTGTTTCTGACCACTGTGTTTCTGAGCTGTGTGTTTCTGACCAATGTGTTTCTCACCAGTGTGTTTCAGACCACTGTGTTTCTGACCAGTGTGTTTCGGAAGAGTGTGTTTCTGACCACTGTTTTTCTAGCCAGTGTGTTTCTGACCAGTGTGTTTCTGACCAATGTGTTTCTGACCACTGTGTTTCTGACCAGTGTGTTTCTGACCACTGTGTTCATGACCAGTGTGTTTCTGAACAGTGTGTTTGTGACCAGTGTGTTTCTGACCAGTGTGTTTCTGACCACTGTGTTTCTGGCCACTGTGTTTCTGACTAGTGTGTTTATGACCACTGTGTTTCTGACCAGTGTGTTTCTGACCACTGTGTTTATGACCAGTGTGTTTATGACCACTGTGTTGCTGACCAGTGTGTTTCTGACCACTGTGTTTTTGACCACTGTGTTTATGACCAATGTGTTTCTGACTACCGTGTTTCTGACCACTGTGTTTCTGACCAGTGTGTTTCTGTCCTGTGTGTTTCTGAACGCTGTGTTTCTGACCAATGTGCTTCTGACCACTGTGTTTCTGTCCAGTGTGTTTTTGACCATTGTGTTTCTGACCACTGTGTTTCTGAACACTGTGTTTCTGACCACTGTGTTTCTGACCACTGTGTTTCTGACTACTGTGTTTCTGACCACTGTGTTTCTGTTCACCGTGTTTCTGACCAGTGTGTTTCTGACCACCCTGTTTCTGACCAGTGTGTTTCAGACCAGTGTGTTTCTGACCAGTGTGTTTCTGACCAGTGTGTTTCTGACCACTGTGTTTCTGACCAGTGTGTTTCTGACCAGTGTGTTTGTGACCACGGTCTTTCTGACCACTGTGTTTCTGACCAGTGTGTTTTTGACCACTGTGTTTATGACCAGTGTGTTTCTGACCAGTGTGTTTGTGACCATTGTGTTTCTGACCAGTGTGTTTCTGACCACTGTGTTTCTGACCACAGTGTTTCTGACCACCGAGTTTCTGACCAGTGTGTTTCTGACCAGTGTGTCTCTGACAAATGTGTTTCTGACCAGTGTGTTTCTGACCAGTGTGTTTCTGACCACTGTGTTTCTGACCAGTGTGTTTCTGACCAGTGTGTATCTGACCACTGTGTTTTTGACCACTGTGTTTCTGACCGGTGTGTTTCCGACCACTGTGTTTCTGACCACTGTGTTTCTGACCACTGTGTTTCTGACCAATGTGTTTCTGACCACTGCGTTTCTGACCACTGTGTTTCTGACCACTGTTTTTTTTACCTGTGTGATTCTGACCACCGTGTTTCTGACCAGTGTGTTTGTGACCACTGTGTTTTTTACCAGTGTGATTCTGACCACTGTGTTTCTGACCACTGTGTTTCCGACCACTGTGGTTCTGACCAGTGTGTTTCTGACCAGTGTGTTTCTGACCACTTTGTTTCTGACCACTTTTTTTTTACCACTGTGTTTCTGACCAGTGTGTTTCGGAACAGTGTGTCTCTGACCACTGTGTTTCTGACCATTGTGTTTCTGACCACTTTGTTTCTGACCACTGTGTTTCTGACCACTGTGTTGATGGCCAATGTGTTTCTGACCACTGTGTTTCTGACCACTGTGTTTCTGACTAGTGTGTCTCTGACCAGTGTGTTTCTTACCACTGTGTTTCCGACCACTGTGTTTCAGACCAGTATATTTCTGCCCCTTGTGTTTCTGACCACTGTCTTTCTGACCACGGTGTTTAAGACCACTGTGATTCTGACCAATGTGTTTCTAACCACAGTGTTTCTGGCCACTGTGTTTCTGACCAGTGTGTTTCGGACCAACTTGTTTCTGACCGCCGTGTTTCTGACCACTGTATTTCTGACCAGTGTGTTTCTGACCACTGTGGTTCTGACCACTGTGTTTCTTACCAGTGGGTTTCTGACCACTGTGTTTCAGACCAGTGTGTTTCGGACCACAGTGCTTCTGACCACTGTGTTTGTGACCACTGTGTTTCTGACCATTGTGTTTATGACCACTGTGTTTCTGACCAATGTGTTTATGACCACTGTGTTTCTGACCAGTGTGTTTCTGACCACTATGATTCTGACCACTGTGTCTCTGACCACTGTGTTTCTGACCACTGTGTTTGGGACCAGTGCGTTTCTTACCACTGTGCTTCTGACACTGGGTTTCTGACCACTATGTTTCTGACCACTGTGTTTCTGACCACTGTGTTTCTGACCAGTGTGTTTCTGACCACCATGTTTCTGACCAGTGTGTTTCTAACCACTGTGTTTCTGACCAGTGTGTTTCTGACCAGTGTGTTTCTGACCACTGTGTTTCTGACCACTATGTTTATGACCACTGTGTTTCTGACCACTGTGTTTCTGACCAGTGTGTTTCTGACCACTGCGTTTCTGACTGCTCTGTTTCTGACCACTGTGTTTCTGACCGCTGTGTTTCTCACCACTGTGTTTCTGACCACTGTGTTTCTGACCACTGTGTTTCTGACCACTGTCTTTCTGACCAGTGTGTTTCTGACCACTGTGTTTCTGACCAATGTGTTTCTGACCACTGTGTTTCTTGCCACTGTGTTTCTGACCAGTGTGTTTCTGACCACTGTGTTTCTGACCACTGTGTTGCTGACCACTGTGTTTCTGACCACTGTGTTGCTGACCACTGTGTTTCTGACCACTGTGTTGCTGACCACTGTGTTTCTGACCACTGTGTTTCAGACCACTGTGTTTCTGACCAGTGTGTTTCCGACCAGTGTGTTTCTGACCACTGTGTTTCTGACTGCTGTGTTTCTGACCACTGTGTTTCTGACCACTGTGTTTCTGACCACTGTCTTTCTGACCAGTGTGTTTCTGACCACTGTGTTTCTGACCAATGTGTTTCTGACCACTGTGTTTCTTGCCACTGTGTTTCTGACCAGTGTGTTTCTCACCACTGTGTTTCTGACCGCTGTGTTTCTGACCACTGGGTTTCTGACCACTGTGTTTCTGACCATTGTGTTTCTGACCACTGTGTTTCTGACCACTGTGTTTATGACCACTGTGTTTCTGACCAGTGTGTTTCTGACCAGTGTATATCTGACCACTGTATTTCTGACCGGTGTGTTTCTGGCCTGTGTGATTCTGACCACTGTGTTTTTTACCAGTGTGTTTCAGACCAGTGTGTTTCTGACCAGTGTGTTTCTAACGGCTGTGTTTCTGACCAGAGTGATCCTGACCATTGTGTTTCTGATGACTGTGTTTCTGACCACTGTGTGTCTGACCAGTGTGCCTCTGACCAGTGTGTTTCTGACCGCTGTGTTTCTGACCACTGTGTTTCTGACCACTGTGGTTCTGACCACTGTGTTTCTGACCAGTGGGTGTCTGACCAATGTGTTTCTCACCAGCGTGTTTCACACCACTGTGTTTCTGACCAGTGTGTTTCTGAAGAGTGTGTTTCTGACCACTGTGTTTCTAGCTTGTGTGTTTCTGACCAGTGTGTTTCTGACCAATGTGTTTCTGACCACTGTGTTTCTGACCAGTGTGTTTCTGACTACTGTGTTCATGACCAGTGTGTTTCTGACAAGTGTGTTTCTGACCACTGTGTTTTTGACCACTGTGTTTCTGACTAGTGTGTTTATGACCACTGTGTTTCTGACAAGTGTGTTTCTGACCATTGTGTTTTTGACCAGTGTGTTTATGACCACGGTGTTCCTGACCAGTGTGTGTCTGACCACTGTGTTTCTGACCACTATGTTAATGGCCAATGTGTTTCTGACCACCGTGTTTCTGACCACTGTGTTTCTCACCAGTGTGTTTCTGTCGTGTGTGTTTCGAAATGCTGTGTTTCTGACCAATGTGCTTCTGACCATTGTGTTTCTGTCCAGTGTGTTTTTGACCAGTGTGGTTCTGACCACTGTGTTTCGGAACACTGTGTTTCTGACCACTGTGTTTCTGACCACCGTGTTTGTGACTATTGTGTTTCTGACCACTGTGTTTCTAATCACCGTGTTTCTGACCAATGTGTTTCTGACCACTGTGTTTCTGACCAGTGTGTTTCAGATCACTGTATTTGTGACTAGTGTGTTTCCGACCACCGTGTTTCTGACCAGTGTGTTTCTGACCAGAATGTTTGTGACCAGTGTGTTTCAGATCACTGTATTTGTGACTAGTGTGTTTCCCACCACTGTGTTTCTGACCAGTGTGCTTCTGACCACTTTGTTCATGACCTTTGTGTTTCTGACCAGTGTGTTTGTGACCACTGTGTTTCTGACCAGTGTGTTTCCGACCACTGTGTTTCTGACCACAGTGTTTCTGACCACTGTGTTTCTGACCATTGTGTTTTTGACCAGTGTGTCTCTGACAAATGTGTTTCTGACCAATGTGTTTCTGACCAGTGTGTGTCTGACCACTGTGTTTCTGGGCAGTGTGTTTCTTACCAGTGTGTGTCTGACCACTGTGTTTTTGACCACTGTGTTTCTGACCAGTGTGTTTCCAACCACTGTGTTTCTGACCACTGTGTTTCTGAGTAATGTGTGTCTGACCACTGTGTTTCTGCCCAATGTGTTTCTGACCACTGCGTTTCTGACCACTGGGTTTCTGACCACTGTGTTTTTGACCAGTGTGATTCTGACCACTGTGTTTCCGACCACTGTGTTGATGTCAAATGAGTTTCTGACTTGTGTGTTTCTGACCACTGTTGTTGTGACCAGTGCGTTTCAGACCAGTGTGTTTTTGACCACTGTGTTTCTGACCAGTGTGTTTCTGACCAGTGTATTTCTGACCAGTGTGTTTCTGACCACTGTGTTTCTGACCACTGTGTTTTTGACCACTGTGTTTCTGACCACTGTGTTTCTTACCACTGTGTTTCTGACCACCGTGTTTCTGACCACTATGTTTCTGGCCAGTGTATTTCTGACTACTGTGTTTCTGACCGCTGTGTTTCTGACTAGTGTCTCTGACCAGTGTGTTTCATACCACAATGTTTCTGACCACTGTGTTTCAGACCAGTGTATTTCTGCCCCTTGTGTTTCTGACCACTGTCTTTCTGACCACTATGTCTAACGCCACTGTCATTCTGACCAGTGTGTTTCTGACCACTGTGTTTTTGGCCACTGTGTTTCTCACCAGTGTGTTTCAGACCAATGTGTCTCTGTCCGCCGTGTTTCTGACCACTGTATTTCTGACCAGTGTGTTTCTGACCACTGTGTTTCTGACCACTGTGTTTCTTACCAATGGGGTTCTGACCACTGTGTTTCAGACCAGTGTGTTTCTGACCATTGTGTTTCTGACCACTGTGTTTCTAACGAGTGTGTTTGTGACCAATGTGTTTCTGACCAGTTTGTGTCTGACGACAGTGTTTCTGACCAGATTCTTTTTTACAACTTTGTTTCTGACCACCGTGTTTCTGACCAGTGTGTTTCTGACCACAGTCTTTCAGACCACTGTGTTTCTTACCGGTGTGTTTCTGACCACTGTGTTTCTGACCACTGTGTTCCTGACCAGTGTGTTTCTGACCACTGTGTTTCTGACCATGTTGTTTCTGACCAGTGTCTTTCTGACCAGTGTGTTTCTGAGCACTGTGTATCTGACCACTGTGTTTCTGCCCCGTGTGTTTATGAAGATTGTGTTTCTGACAACTGTGTTTCTGACCTCTGTGTTTCTGACCACTGCAATTCTGACATGTGTGTTTATGACCACCATGTTTCTGACCATTGTGTTTCTGACCAGTGTGTTTCTGACCACTGTGTTTCTGACCAGTGTGTTACTGACCAGTGTATTTATGACCACTGTGTTTCTTACCACTGTGTTTCTGAACGGTGTGTTTCTGACCACTGTGTTTCTGACCACTGTGCTTCTGACATGTGTGTTTCTGACCAGTGTGTTTCTGACCACTGGGTTTCGGACCAGTGTGTTTCTGACCACTGGGTTTCGGACCAGTGTGTTTCTGACCACTGTGTTTCTGACCAGTGTGTTTCTGACCACTGTCTTTCTGACCACTATGTTTCTGACCACTGTCTTTCTGACCACTATGTTTCTGACCACTGTCTTTCTGACCACTATGTTTCTGACCACTGTCTTTCTGACCACTATGTTTCTGACCACTGTCTTTCTGACCACTATGTTTCTGACCACTGTCTTTCTGACCACTATGTTTCTGACCACTGTCTTTCTGACCACTATGTTTCTGACCACTGTCTTTCTGACCACTATGTTTCTGACCACTGTCTTTCTGACCACTATGTTTCTGACCACTGTCTTTCTGACCACTATGTTTCTGACCACTGTCTTTCTGACCACTATGTTTCTGACCACTGTCTTTCTGACCACTATGTTTCTGACCACTGTCTTTCTGACCACTATGTTTCTGACCACTGTCTTTCTGACCACTATGTTTCTGACCACTGTCTTTCTGACCACTATGTTTCTGACCACTGTCTTTCTGACCACTATGTTTCTGACCACTGTCTTTCTGACCACTATGTTTCTGACCACTGTCTTTCTGACCACTATGTTTCTGACCACTGTCTTTCTGACCACTATGTTTCTGACCACTGTCTTTCTGACCACTATGTTTCTGACCACTGTCTTTCTGACCACTATGTTTCTGACCACTGTCTTTCTGACCACTATGTTTCTGACCACTGTCTTTCTGACCACTATGTTTCTGACCACTGTCTTTCTGACCACTATGTTTCTGACCACTGTCTTTCTGACCACTATGTTTCTGACCACTGTCTTTCTGACCACTATGTTTCTGACCACTGTCTTTCTGACCACTATGTTTCTGACCACTGTCTTTCTGACCACTATGTTTCTGACCACTGTCTTTCTGACCACTATGTTTCTGACCACTGTCTTTCTGACCACTATGTTTCTGACCACTGTCTTTCTGACCACTATGTTTCTGACCACTGTCTTTCTGACCACTATGTTTCTGACCACTGTCTTTCTGACCACTATGTTTCTGACCACTGTCTTTCTGACCACTATGTTTCTGACCACTGTCTTTCTGACCACTATGTTTCTGACCACTGTCTTTCTGACCACTATGTTTCTGACCACTGTCTTTCTGACCACTATGTTTCTGACCACTGTCTTTCTGACCACTATGTTTCTGACCACTGTCTTTCTGACCACTATGTTTCTGACCACTGTCTTTCTGACCACTATGTTTCTGACCACTGTCTTTCTGACCACTATGTTTCTGACCACTGTCTTTCTGACCACTATGTTTCTGACCACTGTCTTTCTGACCACTATGTTTCTGACCACTGTCTTTCTGACCACTATGTTTCTGACCACTGTCTTTCTGACCACTATGTTTCTGACCACTGTCTTTCTGACCACTATGTTTCTGACCACTGTCTTTCTGACCACTATGTTTCTGACCACTGTCTTTCTGACCACTATGTTTCTGACCACTGTCTTTCTGACCACTATGTTTCTGACCACTGTCTTTCTGACCACTATGTTTCTGACCACTGTCTTTCTGACCACTATGTTTCTGACCACTGTCTTTCTGACCACTATGTTTCTGACCACTGTCTTTCTGACCACTATGTTTCTGACCACTGTCTTTCTGACCACTATGTTTCTGACCACTGTCTTTCTGACCACTATGTTTCTGACCACTGTCTTTCTGACCACTATGTTTCTGACCACTGTCTTTCTGACCACTATGTTTCTGACCACTGTCTTTCTGACCACTATGTTTCTGACCACTGTCTTTCTGACCACTATGTTTCTGACCACTGTCTTTCTGACCACTATGTTTCTGACCACTGTCTTTCTGACCACTATGTTTCTGACCACTGTCTTTCTGACCACTATGTTTCTGACCACTGTCTTTCTGACCACTATGTTTCTGACCACTGTCTTTCTGACCACTATGTTTCTGACCACTGTCTTTCTGACCACTATGTTTCTGACCACTGTCTTTCTGACCACTATGTTTCTGACCACTGTCTTTCTGACCACTATGTTTCTGACCACTGTCTTTCTGACCACTATGTTTCTGACCACTGTCTTTCTGACCACTATGTTTCTGACCACTGTCTTTCTGACCACTATGTTTCTGACCACTGTCTTTCTGACCACTATGTTTCTGACCACTGTCTTTCTGACCACTATGTTTCTGACCACTGTCTTTCTGACCACTATGTTTCTGACCACTGTCTTTCTGACCACTATGTTTCTGACCACTGTCTTTCTGACCACTATGTTTCTGACCACTGTCTTTCTGACCACTATGTTTCTGACCACTGTCTTTCTGACCACTATGTTTCTGACCACTGTCTTTCTGACCACTATGTTTCTGACCACTGTCTTTCTGACCACTATGTTTCTGACCACTGTCTTTCTGACCACTATGTTTCTGACCACTGTCTTTCTGACCACTATGTTTCTGACCACTGTCTTTCTGACCACTATGTTTCTGACCACTGTCTTTCTGACCACTATGTTTCTGACCACTGTCTTTCTGACCACTATGTTTCTGACCACTGTCTTTCTGACCACTATGTTTCTGACCACTGTCTTTCTGACCACTATGTTTCTGACCACTGTCTTTCTGACCACTATGTTTCTGACCACTGTCTTTCTGACCACTATGTTTCTGACCACTGTCTTTCTGACCACTATGTTTCTGACCACTGTCTTTCTGACCACTATGTTTCTGACCACTGTCTTTCTGACCACTATGTTTCTGACCACTGTCTTTCTGACCACTATGTTTCTGACCACTGTCTTTCTGACCACTATGTTTCTGACCACTGTCTTTCTGACCACTATGTTTCTGACCACTGTCTTTCTGACCACTATGTTTCTGACCACTGTCTTTCTGACCACTATGTTTCTGACCACTGTCTTTCTGACCACTATGTTTCTGACCACTGTCTTTCTGACCACTATGTTTCTGACCACTGTCTTTCTGACCACTATGTTTCTGACCACTGTCTTTCTGACCACTATGTTTCTGACCACTGTCTTTCTGACCACTATGTTTCTGACCACTGTCTTTCTGACCACTATGTTTCTGACCACTGTCTTTCTGACCACTATGTTTCTGACCACTGTCTTTCTGACCACTATGTTTCTGACCACTGTCTTTCTGACCACTGTGTTTCTGACCACTGTGGTTCTGACCACTGTGTTTCTGACCACGGTGTTTCTGACCACTGTGTTTATGACCACTGTGTTTCTGACCACTGTGTTTCTGACCACTGTGTTTCTGACCACTGTGTTCCTGACCACTGTTTTACCAACCACTGTGTTTCTGACCAGCGTGTTTCTGACCTGTGTGTTTCTGACCACTGTGTTTCTAACCACAGTGTTTCCGAGCAGTGTGTTTCTGACCAGTGTGTTGCTAACCACTGTGTTTCTGACCAGTTTATTTCTGACCACAGTGTTTCTGACTAGTTTCTTTCTGACCACTTTGTTTCTGACCACCGTGTTCCTGACCAGTGTGTTTCTGACCAGTGTGTTTCTGACCACTGTGTTTCTGACCAGTGTGTTTCTGACCACAGTGTTTCTGACCAGTGTGTTTCTTACCACTGTCATTCTGACAACTATCTTTCTGACCACTGTGTTTGTGACCACTGTGTTTCTCATCACTGTGTTTCTGACCAGAGTGTTTCTGGACAGTGTGTTTCTGACCACTGTGTTTCTGACCACTTTATTCATGACCAGCATGTTTATGACCAGTGTGTTTCTGACCACTGTGTTTCGGCCAGAGTGTTTCTGACCACTGGGTTTCTGACCAGTGTGTTTATGACCACTGTGTTTCTGAGCACTGTGTTTCTGAGCACTTTGTATCTGACCAATGTGTTTCTGACCAGAGTGTTTCTGACCACTGTGTTTCTGACCACTGTTTTTCTGACCACTATGTTTCTGACCACTGTGTTTCTGACCACTGTGTTTCTGACCACTGTGTTTCTGAGCAGTGTGTTTCTCACCGGTGTGTTGCTGACTAGTGCTTCTGACCAGTTTGTTTCTGACCACTTTGTTTCTGACCACTGTGTTCCTGACCAGTGTTTTCCAGACCAGTGTGTTTCTGACCACTGTGTTTCTGACCAGTGTATTTCTGACCACTGTGCTTCTGACCACTGTGTTTCTGACCATTGTGTTTCCGACCGCTGTGTTTCTGACCACGGTGTTTATGAACACTGTGTTTCTGACCACTGTGTTTCTGACCACTGTGGTTCTGGATAGAGTGTTTCTGACCACTGTGTTTCTGACCACCGTGTTTCTGACCACTGTGTTTCAGACCACTGTGTTTCTGATTGCGGTGTTTCTGACCACTGTGTTTCTGACCACCGTGTTTCTGACCACTGTGTTTCAGACCACTGTGTTTCTGATTGCGGTGTTTCTGACCACTGTGCTTCTGACCACTATGTTTCTGACCAGCGTGTTTCTGACCAGTGTGTTTCTGACCACTGTGTTTCTGACCACTGTGTTTGCGAGCAGTGTGTTTCTGACCAGTGTGTTTCTGACCAATGTGTTTCAGACCAGAGTGTTTCAGACCATTGGGTTTCTGACCAGTGTGTTTCTGACCACTGTGTTTCTGCCCACTGTCTTTCTGACCAGTGTGTTTCTGACCACTATGTTTCTGACCACTGTCTTTCTGACCACTATGTTTCTGACCACTGTCTTTCTGACCACTGTGTTTCTGACCAGTGTGTTTCTGACCACTGTGTTTCTGACCACTGTGCTTCTGACCACTATGTTTCTGACCACTGTGTTTCTGTGCACTGTGTCTCTGACCACTGTGTTTCTGACCAGTGTGTTTCTGACCACTGTGTTTCTGACCACTGTGCTTCTGACCACTATGTTTCTGACCACTGTGTTTCTGTGCACTGTGTCTCTGACCACTGTGTGTCTGACCGGCGTGTTTCTGACCAGTGTGTTTCTGACCACTGTGTTTCTGACCACAGTGTTTCCGAGCACTGTGTTTCTGACCAGTGTGTTGCTGACCACTGTGTTTCTGACCAGTGTGTTTCTGACCACTTTGTTTCTGACCAGTGTGTTTCTTACCACTGTCATTCTGACAACTATGTTTCTGACCACTGTGTTTCTGACCACTGTGCTTCTGACCACTGTGTTTCTGACCAGAGTGTTTCTGGATAGTGTGTTTCTGACCACTGTGTTTCTGACCACTTTGTTTATGACCAGCATGTTTATGACCAGTGTGTTTCTGACCACTGTGTTTCGGACCAGAGTGTTTCTGACCACTGGGTTTCTGACCAGTGTGTTTATGACCACTGTGTTTCTGAGCACTGTATTTCTGAGCACTGTGTATCTGACCACTGTGTTTCCGACCAGAGTGTTTCTGACCACTGTGTTTCTGACCACTGTTTTTCTGACCACTATGTTTCTGACCACCGTGTTTCTGACCACTGTGTTCCTCACCAATGTGTTGCTGAGCACTGTGTTTCTCACCAGTGTGTTGCTGACTAGTGTTTCTGACCAGTTTGTTTCTGACCTTTTTGTTTCTGACCACTGTGTTCCTGACCAGTGTTTTCCAGACCAGTGTGTTTCTGACCACTGTGATTCTTACCAGTGTATTTCTGACCACTGTGCTTCTGACCACTGTGTTTCTGACCACAGTGTTTCCGACCGCTGTGTTTCTGACCACGGTGTTGATGAACACTGTGTTTCTGACCACTGTGGTTCTGGATAGAGTGTTTCTGACCACTGTGTTTCTGACCACCGTGTTTCTGACCACTGTGTTTCAGACCACTATGTTTCTGATTACGGTGTTTCTGACCACTGTGTTTCTGACCACTGTGTTTCTGACCACTGTGTTTCCGAGCAGTGTGTTTCTGACCAGTGTGTTTCTGACCAATGTGTTTCAGACCAGAGTGTTTCAGACCACTGGGTTTCTGACCAGTGTGTTTCTGACCACTGTGTTTCTGACCACTGTGTTTTTGCCCACTGTCTTTCTGACCAGTGTGTTTCTGACCACTATGTTTCTGACCACTGTCTTTCTGACCAATATGTTTCTGACCACTGTCTTTCTGACCACTGTGTTTCTGACCAGTGTGTTTCTGACCACTGTGTTTCTGACCACTGTGCTTCTGACCACTATGTTTCTGACCACTGTGTTTCTGTACACTGTGTTTCTGACCACTGTGTGTCTGACCGGCGTGTTTCTGACCAGTGTGTTTCAAACCAATGTGTTTCTGAACACAGTGTTTCTGAGCACTGTGTTTCTGACCAGTGTGTTGCTGACCACTGTGTTTCTGACCAGATTGTTTCTGACCACAGTGTTTCTGACCAGTTTCTTTCTGACCAGTTTGTTTCTGACTACCGTGTTCCTGACCAGTGTGTTCCTGACATGTGTGTTTTTGACAACTGTGTTCCTGACCAATGTGGTTCTGACCACTGTGTTTCTGACCAGTGTGTTTCTGACCACTGTGTTTCTGGCCACTGTTATTCTGACCAATGTGTTTCTGACCAGTTTGTTTCTGACCACTATGTTTCTTACCCCTGTGTTTCTGACCAGTGTGTTTCTGACCACTGTGTACCTAACCACTGTGTTTTTAACGACTGTCTTTCTGACCAGTGTGTTTCTGACCACTGTGTGTCTGACCACTGTGTTTCTGAACACTGTGTTTCTGACCAGTGTGTTTCTGACCACTGTGTTTCTGACCACTGTGTTTCTGACCAGTGTGTTTCTGACCAGGGTGTTTCTGACCACTGTGTTTCTGACCACAGTGTTCCTGACCAGTGGGTTTCTGACCACCATGTATTGGGCCAGTGTGTTTCTGACCACTGTGCTTCTGACCACTGTGTTTCTGACCACTGTGTTTCTGACCAGTGTGTTTCCGACCACTCTCTTTCTAACCAGTGTGTTTTTACCACTGTGTTTCTGAACAGTGTGTTCGTGACCACTATGTTTCTGACCACTGTGTTTCCGACCACTGTGTTTCTGACCAGTGTGTTTCTGACCACTGTGTTTCTGACCACTATGTTTCTGACCACTGTGTTTCTGACCACTGTGTTTCTGACCACTGTGTTTCTAAACACTGCGTTTATGACCACTGTGTTGCTGACCACAATGTTTCTGACCACTGTGTTTCTGACCACTGTGTTTTGGGCCACTGTGTTTATGACCACTGTGTTTCTGACCAGCGTGTTTCTGACCAATGTGTTTTTAGCACTGTCTTTCTGACCACGGTGTTTCCGAGCAGTGTGTTTCTGACCAGTGTGTTGCTGTCCACTGTGTTTCTCACCAGATTGTTTCTGACCACACTGTTTCTGACGAAATTGTTTCTGACAACTTTGTTTCTGACCACCGTGTTCCTGACCAGTGTGCTTCTGACCAGTGTGTTTCCGACCACTGTGTTTTGGACCAGTGTGTTTCTGACCACTAGGTTTCTGACAAGTGTGTTTCTGACCACTGTGTTTCTGACAACTATGTTTCTGACCACTGTGTTTCTGACCACTGTGTTACTGACATGTGTTTTTCTGACCACTGTGTTTCTGATCAATGCTTTTCTGACCACTGTGTTTCTGACCGTTGTGTTTCTAACCACTGTGTTTTTGACCACTGTGTTTCTGACCACGGTGTTTCTGACCACTGTGTTTGTGACCACTGTGTTTCTGACCACTGTGTTTCTGACCACTGTGTTTCTGACCACCGTGTTCCTGACCACTGTGTTACCGACCACTATGTTTCTGACTAGCGTGTTTTTGACCTGTGTGTTTCTGACCACTGTGTTTCTGACCACAGTGTTTCCGAGCAGTGTGTTTCTGAACAGTGTGTTGCAAACCACAGTGTTTCTGACCAGCTCATTTCTGACCACAGTGTTTCTGACCAGTTTCTTTCTGACCACTTTGTTTCTGACCACTGTCTTCCTGACCAGTGTGTTTCTGACCAGTGTGTTTCTGACCACTGTGTTTCTGACCA
>SZWC01000257.1:186432-204855 GCA_023375785.1 Penium margaritaceum | reverse complement strand
TGTGTTTCTGACCAGTGTGTTTCTGACCACTGTGTTTCCGACCACAGTGTTCCTGATCAGTGTGTTTCTGACCACTGTGTTTCTGACCAGTGTGTTTCTGACCACTGTGTTTCTGACCACCGTGTTTCTGACCACTGTGTTTCTGACCGCAGTGTTTCTGACCACTGTGTTTCCGACCACTGTGTTTCTGACCAGTGTGTGCTGTCTACTGTGTTTATGACCACGTTGTTTCTGACCACTGTGTTTCTGACCACTGAGTTTCTGACCACTGTGTTTATAACCACTGAGTTTCTGACCACTGTGTTTCTGACCAGTATGGTTCTGACCACTGTGTTTCTGACCACTGTGTTTCTGACCTCTGTGTTTCTGATCACTGTGTTTCTGACCACTGTGTTTTTCACCAGTGTGCTTTGTAACTACTATGTTTCTGACCAGTGTGTTTCTGACCACTCTGTTTCCGACCACTGTGTTTCTGACCAGCGTGTTTCTGACTACTGTGTTTCTGACCACTGTGTTTCGGACCAGTGTGTTTCTGACCAGTGTGTTTCGGACCAGAATGTTTCTGACCACTGTGTTTCTGACCACTGTCTTTCTGACCACTGTGTTTCTGACCACTGTGTTTCTGACCAGTGTGTTTCTGACAAGTGTGTTTCTGACCACTGTGTTTCTGACCACTGTGTTTCTAACCAGTGTGTTTCTGACCACTGTGTTTCTGACCACTGTGTTTCTGACCAGTGTGTTTCTGACAAGTGTGTTTCTGACCACTGTGTTTCTGACCACTGTGTTTCTAACCAGTGTGTTTCTGACCACTGTCTGTCTGACCACTGTGTTTCTGACCAGTGTGTTTCTGACCACTGTGCTTCTGGCCATTGTGTTTCTGACCAATGTGTTTCTGGCCAGTGTGTTTCTGACCACCGTGTTTCTGACCACTGTGTTTCTGACCAGTGTGTTTCTGACCACTGTGTTTCTGACCAGTGTGTTTCTGACCAATGTGCTTCTCACCAGTGTGTTTCTGACCACTGTGTTTCTGACCACCGTGTTTCTGACCACTGTGTTTCTTACCAGTGTGTATATGGACAGTGTGTTTCTTCCCACCGTGTTTCTGACCAGCGTGTTTCTGACCAGTGTGTTTATGACCACGATGTTTCTGACCAGAGTGTTTCTGACCACTTGGTTTCTGACCAGTGTGTTTCTGACCACAGTGTTTCTGACCAGTGTGTTTCTGACCACTGTGTTTCTGACCAGTGTGTTTCTGACCACCGTGTTTCTGACCACTGTGTTTCTTACCAGTGTGTATATGGACAGTGTGTTTCTGCCCACCGTGTTTCTGACCAGTGTGTTTCTGACCACTGTGTTTCTGACCAGTGTGTTTCAGACCAGTGTGTTTCTGACCACTGTGTTTATGACCGCTGTGTTTCTGTCCACTGTGTTTCTGACCACTGTGTTTCTGACAAGTGTGTTTCTGACCAGTGAGTTTGTGACCACTGTGTTTCTGAACACTGTGTTTCTGACCACTGTGTTTCTGACCAGTGTGCCTCTGACCAGTGTGTTCCTGGCCATAGTGTTTCTGACCACTGTGCTTTTAACCACTGTGTTTCTGACCACAGTGTTTTTGACCAGTGTGTTTATGACCACTGTGCCGCTGATCATTGTGTTTCTGACCACTGTGTTTCTCACCACTATGTTTCTGACCACTGTGTTTGTGACCAGTGTGCTTCTGACCAGTGTGTTTCCGACCACTGTGTTTCTGACCACTTTGTCTCTGATCAGTGTGTTTGTGACCTCTGTGTTTATGACCAGTGTGTTTGTGACCAGTGTGTTTTTGACGACCATGTTTCAGACCAGTGTGTTTCTGACCAGTGTGTTTCTGACCACAGTGTTCTTGATCAGTGTGTTTATGACCAGTGTGTTTCTGACCAGTGTAATTCTAACCACTTTGATTCTGACCACCGTGTTTCTGACCACTGTGTTTCTGACCGCAGTGTTTCTGACCACTGTGTTTCCGACCACTGTGTTTCTGACCAGCGGTTGTCTGACCACTGTGTTTCTGACCACTGTGTTTCTGACCACTGTGTTTCTGACCAGTGTGTTTCTGACCACTGTGTGTCTGACCAATGTGTTTATGACCAGTGTCTTTCTGACCACTGTGATTTTGGCCAGTGTGTTTCTGACCAGTGTGTTTCTGACCAGTGTGTTTCTGACCAGTGTGTTTCTGACCACTGTGTCTCTCACCACTGTGTTTCTCACCAGTGTGTTACTGACCATTGTGTTTCTTACTAGTGTGTTTCTGACCACTGTGTTTCTGACCAGTGTGTTTCTGACCACTATGTTTCTGACCACTGTGTTTCCTACCACTGTGTATATGAACAGTGTGTTTCTTCCCACTGTGTTTCTGACCAGCGTGTTCCTGACCAGTGTGTTTCTGACCACGGTGTTTATGACCAGAGTTTTTCTAACCACTATATTTCTGACAAGTGCGTTTCTGACCACGGTGTTTCTGACCAGTGTGTTTATGACAACTGTGTTTCTGACCAGTGTGTTTCATACCAGTGTGTTTCAGACCACTGTGTTTATGACCACTATGCTTCTAACCACTGTGTTTCTGACCACTGTGTTTCTGACCACTGTGTTTCTGACCATTGTGTTTCTGACCACTGTGTTTCTGACCACTGTGCTCTTGACCAATGTGCTTCTGACCAGTGTGTTTCTGACCACCATGTTTCTTACCAGTGTGTTCTTAACCCCTGTGTTTCTGACCACAGTGTTTTTTACCAGTCTGTTTATGACCACTGTGCCTCTTACCATTGTGTTTATGACTTATGTGTTTCTGACCACTGTGTTTCCGATCACTGTGTTTCTGACAAGTGTGCTTCTGAACAGTGTGTTTCCAACCACTGTGTTCTGACTACTTTGTCTCTGATCAGTGTGTTTGTGACCTCTGTGGTTATGACCAGTGTGTTTCTGACCAGTGTGTTTCTGACCACCGTGTTTCAGACCAGTGTGTTTCTGACCAGTGTGTTTCTGACCACTGTGTTTCTGACCACAGTGTTCATGACCAGTGTGTTTCTGATCAGTGTGTTTTTGACCACTGTGTTTCTGATCACTCTGTTTCTGACCAGTGTGTTTCTGACCACCGTATTTCTGACCACTGTATTTCCGACCGCTGTGTTTCTGACCAGTGTGTTTCTAATCCCTGTGTTTCTGACCAATATGTTTCTGACCTGTGTGTCTCTGACCAGTGTGTTTCTGACCGCTGTGTTTCTGATCACTGTGTTTCTGACCACTGTGTTCCTGACCAGTGCGTTTCTTACCACTGTGTTTCTGACCAGTGTGTTTCTGACCACTGTGTTTCTGACCAGTGTGTTTCTGACCACTGTGTCTCTGACCACTGTGTTTATGACCCGTGTGTTTCTGACCAATGTGTTTTCGAGCACTGTGTTTCTGGCTAGTGTGTTTCTGACCAGTGTCTTTCTGACCAGTATGTTTATGACCAGTGTGTTTCTGACCAGCGTGTTTCTGACCACTGTGTTTCTGACTAGTATGTTTCTGACCACTGTGTTTCTGACCAGTGTGCTTCTGACAACAGAGTTTCTGACCACGTTGT
The DNA here is from genome assembly GCA_023375785.1 of Penium margaritaceum. Classification (NCBI taxonomy): domain Eukaryota; kingdom Viridiplantae; phylum Streptophyta; class Zygnematophyceae; order Desmidiales; family Peniaceae; genus Penium; species Penium margaritaceum. Next base: position 201,251 of record SZWC01000257.1, on the reverse strand, counting down.
TTCTGACCTGTGTGTTTCTGACCAGTGTGTATCTGACCAGTGTGTTTCTGACCAGTGTGTTTATGACCAATGTGTTTCTGATTCGTGTGTTTCTGACCAGTTTGTATGTGACCACTGTGTTTCTAACCACCGTGTTATTGAGCAGTGTGTTTCTGACCAGTGTGTTTCTGACCACTGTGTTTCTGACCACTGTGATTCTAACCAGTGTGTATCTGACCAGTGTGTTTTTACCACTGTGTTTCTGACCACTGTGTTTCTGACCAGTTTGTTTCTGACCACAGTGTTTCTGACCAGTGTGTTTCTTACAAGCGTGTTCTTACCACTGTGTTTATGACCACTGTGTTTCTGACCAGTGTGTTTCTGACCAATGTGTTTCTGACCACTGTGTTTCTGACCACTGTGTTTATGGCCGATGTGTTTCTGAGCAGTGTGTTTCTGACCACTGTGTCTCTGACCACTGTGTTTCTGACCACTGTGTATCTGACCACTGTGTTTCTGACCACTGTGTTTCTGATTACTGAGTTTACGACCACTGTGTTTCTGACCGGAGTGTTTCAGACCACCGTGTTTGTGACTAGTGTGTTTCTGGCCAGTGTGTTTATGACCACTGTGTTTCTGACCAGTGTGTTTGTGGCCACTTTGTTTCTGACAACTGTGTTTCTGACCACCGTGTCACTGACCACTGTGTTTCTGACCAGTGTGTTTATGACTAGTGTGCTTCTGACCAATGGGTTCTGACCAGTGTGTTTATGACCAGTGTATTTCTGGCCATTGTGTATCTGAACAATGTATTTCTGCCCATTGTGTTTGTGACCAGTGTGTTTCAGACCTGTGTGTTTCTCACCAGTTTGTTTTCGACCACTGTGATTCTGAACAATGTGTTTCAGACCACTGTGTTTCTGACCCGTGTGTTTCTGACCAATGTGTTTCTGGTCACAGTGTTTCTGACAAGTGTGTTTTTTACCACTGTGTTTCTGACCAGTGTGTTTCTGACCACTGTGTTCCTGACCAATGTGTTTCTGACCACTGTGTTTCTGACCAGTGTGTACCTGACCAGTGTATTTCCGACCTGTGTTTATGACCAGTGTGTTTCTGACCACTGTGTTTCTGACCACTTTGTTTCTGACCGTTGTGTTTCTGACCAGTATGTTGATGACCAGTGTGTTTCTGACCACTGTGTTTCTGACCTGTGTGTTTTTGACCTCTATGTTTCTGACGAGTGTGTTTCTGACCAGTGTGTTTCTGACCACTGTGTTTCTGACCAGTGTGTTTATGACCAGTGTGTTCTGACCACTGTGTTTCTGACAAGTGTGTTTCTGACTTGTGTGTTTCCGACCACCGTGTTTCTGATCACTGTGTCTCAGACCAATGTGTTTCTGACGAGAGTGTTTCTGACCACTGTGTTTCTGACCACTGTGTTTCTGACCAGTGTATTTATGACCAATGTGTTTCTGATCACCTTGTTTCTGACCAGTGTGTTTCTGACCACTGTGTTTCTGACCAGTGTGTTTATGACCAGTGTGTTTCTGGCCATTGTGTATCTGAACAAAGAAACACAGTGGTCAGAAACAAAGTGGTCATAAACACAGTGGTCAGAAACACGCTGTACATACACACAGGGGTCAGAGACACAGTGGTTAGGGACACAATGGTCAGAAACACACTGGTCAGAAACACACCGGACTTAAACACAGTGATCAGAAACAGAGTGCTCAGAAACACACTGGTCAGAAGCACACTGGTCAGAAACACGGTGGTCAGAACCACAGTGATCAGAAACACACTGGCCAGAAACACAATGGTCAGAAACATACTGGTCAGAAACGCTCTGGTCTGAAACACACTGGTCTGAAACACAGTGGTCAGAAAAATTGTGGTCAGAAACAATGTGGTCATAAGCACAGTGGTCAGAAACACACTGTTCATACACACAGGGGTCAGAAACACAGTGGTCAGGGACACAGTGGTCAGGAACACACTGGTCAGAAACACACTGGACATAAACACAGTGATCAGAAACAGAGTGGTCTGAAACACACTGGTCAGAAGCACACCGGTCAGAAACACAGTGGTCAGGAACACACTGGTCAGAAACAAAATGGTCAGAAACATAGTGGTGAGAAACACACTGGTCAGAAGCACACTGGTCAGAAACACGGTGGTCAGAACCACAGTGATCAGAAACACAGTGGTCAGGGACACAGTGGTCAGGAACACACTGGTCAGAAACAAAATGGTCAGAAACATAGTGGTGAGAAACACACTGGTCAGAAGCACACTGGTCAGAAACACGGTGGTCAGAACCACAGTGATCAGAAACACAGTGGTCAGGGACACAGTGGTCAGGAACACACTGGTCAGAAACAAAATGGTCAGAAACATAGTGGTGAGAAACACACTGGTCAGAAGCACACTGGTCAGAAACACGGTGGTCAGAACCACAGTGATCAGAAACACAGTGGTCAGGGACACAGTGGTCAGGAACACACTGGTCAGAAACAAAATGGTCAGAAACATAGTGGTGAGAAACACACTGGTCAGAAGCACACTGGTCAGAAACACGGTGGTCAGAACCACAGTGATCAGAAACACAGTGGTCAGGGACACAGTGGTCAGGAACACACTGGTCAGAAACAAAATGGTCAGAAACATAGTGGTGAGAAACACACTGGTCAGAAGCACACTGGTCAGAAACACGGTGGTCAGAACCACAGTGATCAGAAACACAGTGGTCAGGGACACAGTGGTCAGGAACACACTGGTCAGAAACAAAATGGTCAGAAACATAGTGGTGAGAAACACACTGGTCAGAAGCACACTGGTCAGAAACACGGTGGTCAGAACCACAGTGATCAGAAACACAGTGGTCAGGGACACAGTGGTCAGGAACACACTGGTCAGAAACAAAATGGTCAGAAACATAGTGGTGAGAAACACACTGGTCAGAAGCACACTGGTCAGAAACACGGTGGTCAGAACCACAGTGATCAGAAACACAGTGGTCAGCAATACAGTGGTCAGAAACACACTGGTCATCTGGTCAAAAACACGCTGGTCAGAAACACACTGGTCAGTAACACACTGCTCATAAACACAGTGGTCCGAAATACAGTGGTCAGAATCACAGTGGTCAGAAACACATTGGCCAGATACACACTGTGCAGAAACACACTGCTCAGAAACACACTGGTCAGAAACCCAATGGTAAAAAACACTGTGGTCTGAAACACACTGGTCAGAAACACATTGGTCAGAAACACAGTGGTCAAAAACACAATGGTCAGAAACACAGTCATCAGAAACACAGTGGTCAGCAATACAGTGGTCAGAAACACACTGGTCAGAAACACACAGGTCAAAAAACACGCTGGTCAGAAACACACTGGTTAGAAACACGCTGCTCATAAACACAGTGGTCAGAAACACAGTGGTCAGAAACACAGTGGTCAGAAACACTGTGGACAGATACACACTGAGCAGAAACACACTGGTCAGACACCCAGCAGTAAAAAACACAGAGGTCCGAAACACACTGGTCAGAAACAGATTGGTCAAAAACAAAGTGGTCAGAAACACAGTGGTCAGAAATACAGTGGTCAGTAACACACTGTTCAGAAACGCAGTGGTCAGAAACACAGTAGTCAGAAACACGTTGGTCAGAATCACAGTGTTCAGAAACACAGTGGTCAGAAACGCACTGGTAAGAAACACGCTGGTCAGAAACACAGTGGTCAGAAATACAGTGGTCAGAAACACACTGGTCAGAAACACAGCGGTAAGAAACACAGTGGTCAGAAACAAACTGATCAGAAACACGATGGTCATCAACACAGTGGTCATGTACACACTAGTAAGAAACACAGTGGTCAGAAACACACTGTTCTGAAACACACTGGTCAGAAATGCAGTGGTTAGAAAGAGAATGGTCAGAAGCACACTGGTCATATACACAGTGGTCATACACGCAGTGGTCAGAAACACAGTGGTCGGAAATACAGTGGTCAGTAACACTGTGGTCAGAAACACGGTGGTCATATACACAGTGGTCAGAAACACAGTGGTCGGAAATACAGTGGTCAGTAACACAGTGTTCAGAAACGCAGTGGTCAGAAACACAGTGGTCAGAAACATGTTGGTCAGAAACACAGTGGTCAGAAACACAGTGGTCAGAAACACACTGGTCAGAAACACCGTGGCCAGAAACACACTGGGCAGAAACACAGTGGTCAGAAAAACACTGTTCAGAAACACAGTGGTCAAAAACAAAGTGGTCATAAACTCAGGGGTCAGAAACACAGTGGTCAGAAACACACTGGTCAGAAACACAGTGGTCAGAAACACAATGGTCGGAAACACAGTGGTCAGAAACACACTGGTAAGAAACACACTGGTCAGAACACAGTGGTCAGACACACACTGGTCGGAAACACAGTGGTCAGAAACACACTGTTCAGAAACACATTGGTCAGAAACACACCGGTCAGAAACACAGTGATCAGAAACACAGTGATCAGAAACACAGTGATCAGAAACACAGTGATCAGAAACACAGTGATCAGAAACACAGTGATCAGAAACACAGTGATCAGAAACACAGTGATCAGAAACACAGTGATCAGAAACACAGTGATCAGAAACACAGTGATCAGAAACACAGTGATCAGAAACACAGTGATCAGAAACACAGTGATCAGAAACACAGTGATCAGAAACACAGTGATCAGAAACACAGTGATCAGAAACACAGTGATCAGAAACACAGTGATCAGAAACACAGTGATCAGAAACACAGTGATCAGAAACACAGTGATCAGAAACACAGTGATCAGAAACACAGTGATCAGAAACACAGTGATCAGAAACACAGTGATCAGAAACACAGTGATCAGAAACACAGTGGACAGAAACACAGTGGTCAGGGACACAATGGTCAGAAATACAGTAGTCAGAAACACACTGTTCAGAAACACATTGGTCAGAAACACACCGGTCAGAAACACGGTGGTCAGAAACAAGTGGTCACAAACACAGTGGTCAGAAACACAGTGGTCAGAAACACACTGGTCAGAAACACAGTTGTCGGAAACACAATGGTCAGAAACACAGTGGTCAGAAACCAGAGTGGTCGGAAACACAGTGGTCAGAAACGCACTGGTCAGAAACACACTGGTCAGAAACACAATGGTCAGAAAAACAGCAGTCAGAAACACACTGGTCAGAAACACAGTGGTCATAAACACACTGGTAAGAAACACAGTGGTCAGAAACAAAGTGTTCATAAACACAGTGGTCAGAAACACACTGTTTGTACACACAGGGGTCAGAAACACAGTGGTCAGGGACACAATGGTCAGAAACACACTGGTCAGAAACACACTGGTCATATACACAGTGGTCATTTACACAGTGGTCAGAAACACACTGGTCAGAAACACTGTGGTCAGAAACACGGTGGTCAGAAACACAGTGGTCAGTAACACGGTGGTCAGAAACACAGTGGTCGGAAAGACACTAGTCAGAAACACAGTGGTCAGAAACACAGTGATCAGAAACACAATGGTCAGAAACACAGGGGTCAGAAACACAGTGGTAAGAAACACACTGGTCTGAAACATACTGGTCAGAAACACACGAGTCAGAAACACACTGGTCAGAAACACAGTGGTCATATACACAGTGGTCAGAAATACACTTGTCAGAAACACAGTGATCAGAAACACAGTGGTCAGAAACACACTGGTCAGGAACACAATGGCCAGAAACACACTGGTCAGAAACACAGTGGTCAGAAACACTCTGTTCAGAAACACAGTGGTCAAAAACACAGTGGTCATAAACACAGTGGTCAGAAACATAGTGGTCAGAAACACACTAGTCAGAAACACAGTGGTCAGAAACACAATGGTCGGAAACAAAGTGGTCAGACACACACTGGTCAGAAACACAGTGGTCAGAAACACACTGTTCAGAAACACAGTGGTCAGAAACACACTGGTCACAAACACAGTGGTCAGAAACAAGTGGTCACAAACACAGTGGTCAGAAACACAGTGGTCAGAAACACACTGGTCAGAAACACAGTTGTCCGAAACACAATGGTCAGAAACACAGTGGTCAGAAACCAGAAAGGTCAGAAACACAGTGGTCAGAAACGCACTGGTCAGAAACACACTGGTCAGAAACACAATGGTCAGAAATACAGTAGTCAGAAACACACTGGTCAGAAACACAGTGGTCATAAACACACTGGTAAGAAACACAGTGGTCAGAAACAAAGTGGTCATAAACACAGTGGTCAGAAACACGCTGTACATACACACAGGGGTCAGAGACACAGTGGTTAGGGACACAATGGTCAGAAACACATTGGTCAGAAACACACCGGACTTAAACACAGTGATCAGAAACAGAGTGCTCAGAAACACACTGGTCAGAAGCACACTGGTCAGAAACACGGTGGTCAGAACCACAGTGATCAGAAACACACTGGCCAGAAACACAATGGTCAGAAACATACTGGTCAGAAACGCTCTGGTCAGAAACACACTGGTCTGAAACACAGTGGTCAGAAACATTGTGGTCAGAAACAATGTGGTCATAAGCACAGTGGTCAGAAACACACTGTTCATACACACAGAGGTCAGAAACACAGTGGTCAGGGACACAGTGGTCAGGAACACACTGGTCAGAAACACACTGGACATAAACACAGTGATCAGAAACAGAGTGGTCTGAAACACACTGGTCAGAAGCACACCGGTCAGAAACACAGTGGTCAGGAACACAGTGATCAGAAACACACTGGTCAGAAACACAGTGATCAGAAACACACGGATCAGAAATACAATGTTTAGAAACACACTGGTTAGAAACACAGTGGTCAGAAACACAGTGGTCAGAAACACAGTGGTCAGAAAAACTGTGGTCAGAAACACACTGGTCAGAAACACACTGGTCAAAACACAGTGGTCAGAAACACACTGGTCAAAAGCACAGTGGTCAGAAACTACTGGTCAGGATCACACTGGTCAGAAACACACTGGTCAGAAACTCTGTGGTCAGAAACACAGTGGTCAGAAACACAGTGGTCAGAAACACACCGGTCATAAACAAACTGGTCAGAAACACTGATGTCACAAACACACTGGTCGGAAACACACTGGTGAGAAACACACTAGTCAGAAATATATTGGTCAGAAACACACTGGTGAGAAACACAGTGATCGGAAAACCAGTGGTCAGAAACACACTGGTCAGAAACATAGTGGTGAGAAACACACTGGTCAGAAACAAAATGGTCAGAAACATAGTGGTCAGAAACACAGTGGTCAGAAACACGGTGGTCAGAAACACAGTGGTCACAAATGCACTGGTCAGAAACACTCTGGTCAGAAATACCGTGGTCAGAAATAGAGTCAGTAGAAATACACTGGTCAGAAACACAGTGTTAAGAAACACAGTGGTCAGAAACAAACTGGTCAGAAACACACTGGTAAGAAACACAATGGTCAGAAACACAGTGATCAGAAACACTGTGGTCAGCAACACACTTGTCAGAAAGACGCTGGTCAGAAACATGGTGGTCATAAACACAGTAGTCAGAAACACAGTGATCAGAAACACAGTGATCAGAAACACAGTGGTCAGCAATACAGTGGTCAGAAACACACTGGTCATCTGGTCAAAAACACGCTGGTCAGAAACACACTGGTCAGTAACACACTGCTCATAAACACAGTGGTCCGAAACACAGTGGTCAGAAACACACTGGTCAGTAACACACTGGTCAGAAAGACGCTGGTCAGAAACATGGTGGTCATAAACACAGTAGTCAGAAACACACTGGTTAGAAACACAGTGGTCAGCAATACAGTGGTCAGAAACACTGTGGACAGAAACACACTGAGCAGAAACACACTGGTCAGTAACACACTGGTCAGAAAGACGCTGGTCAGAAACATGGTGGTCATAAACACAGTAGTCAGAAACACACTGGTTAGAAACACAGTGGTCAGCAATACAGTGGTCAGAAACACTGTGGACAGAAACACACTGAGCAGAAACACACTGGTCAGTAACACACTGGTCAGAAAGACGCTGGTCAGAAACATGGTGGTCATAAACACAGTAGTCAGAAACACACTGGTTAGAAACACAGTGGTCAGCAATACAGTGGTCAGAAACACTGTGGACAGAAACACACTGAGCAGAAACACACTGGTCAGTAACACACTGGTCAGAAAGACGCTGGTCAGAAACATGGTGGTCATAAACACAGTAGTCAGAAACACACTGGTTAGAAACACAGTGGTCAGCAATACAGTGGTCAGAAACACTGTGGACAGAAACACACTGAGCAGAAACACACTGGTCAGTAACACACTGGTCAGAAAGACGCTGGTCAGAAACATGGTGGTCATAAACACAGTAGTCAGAAACACACTGGTTAGAAACACAGTGGTCAGCAATACAGTGGTCAGAAACACTGTGGACAGAAACACACTGAGCAGAAACACACTGGTCAGTAACACACTGGTCAGAAAGACGCTGGTCAGAAACATGGTGGTCATAAACACAGTAGTCAGAAACACACTGGTTAGAAACACAGTGGTCAGCAATACAGTGGTCAGAAACACTGTGGACAGAAACACACTGAGCAGAAACACACTGGTCAGTAACACACTGTTCAGAAACACATTGGTCAGAAACACACCGGTCAGAAACACGGTGGTCAGAAACAAGTGGTCACAAACACAGTGGTCAGAAACACAGTGGTCAGAAACACACTGGTCAGAAACACAGTGGTCAGAAACACACTGGTCAGAAACACATTGGTCAGAGACAAAGTGGTCAGAAACACACTGGTCATAACACACTGGTCAGAAACACACAGGTCAGAAACACAATGGTCAGAAAAACAGTAGTCAGAAACACACTGGTCAGAAACACAGTGGTCATAAACACACTGGTAAGAAACACAGTGGTCAGAAACAAAGTGTTCATAAACACAGTGGTCAGAAACACACTGTTCGTACACACAGGGGTCAGAAACACAGTGGTCAGGGACACAATGGTCAGAAACACACTGGTCAGAAACACACTGGACATAAACACAGTGATCAGAAACAGAGTGGTCAGAAACACACTGGACAGAAGCACACTGGTCAGAAACATGGTGGTCAGAACCAAAGTGATCAGATACACACTGGTCAGAAACACAGTGGTAAGAAACATACTGGTCAGAAACGCGCTGGTCAGAAACACACTGGTCAGAACCACAGTGGTCAGAAACATTGTGGTCAGAAACAATGTGGTCATAAGCACAGTGGTCAGAAACACACTGTTCATACACACAGGGGTCAGAAACACAGTGGTCAGGGACACTGTGGTCAGAAACACACTGGTCAGAAACACACTGGACATAAACACAGTGATCAGAAACAGAGTGGTCTGAAACACACTGGTCAGAAGCACACCGGTCAGAAACACAGTGGTCAGAAACATACTGATCAGAAACACACTGGTCAGAAACACAGTGGTCAGAAACACACTGATCAGAAATACAATGTTCAGAAACACGCTGGTCAGAAACACAGTGGTCAGAAACACAGAGGTCAGAAACACAGTGGTCAGAAACACCGTGGTCAGAAACACACTGGTCAGAAACACACTCGTCAAAACACAGTGGTCAGAAACACACTGGTCAGAAGCACAGTGGTCAGAAACTACTGGTCAGGAACACAATGGTCAGAAAACACACTGGTCAGAAACTCTGTGGTCAGAAACACAGTGGTCGGAAACACAGTGGTCAGAAACACACCGGTCAAAAACACACTGGTCATAAATGCAGTGGTTAGAAACACACTGTTAAGAACACAGTGGTCATAAACACACTGGTCAGAAACACTGTGGTCAGAAACACACTGGTCGGAAACACACTGGTGAGAAACACACTAGTCAGAAACATATTGGTCAGAAACGCACTGGTGAGAAACACAGTGATCAGAAACACAGTGGTCAGAAACACACTGGTCCGAAACATAGTGGTGAGAAACACACTGGTCAGAAACAAGCTGGTCAGAAACATAGTGGTCAGAAGAACAGTGCTCAGAAACACAGCGGTCAGAAACACAGTGGTCAGAAATGCTCTGGTCAGAAACACTCTGGTCAGAAGCACATTGGTCAGAAATACAGTCGGTAGAAATACACTGGTGAGAAACACAGTGGTAAGAAACAGAGTGGTCAGAAACAAACTGGTCAGAAACACACTGGTAAGGAACACAATGGTCAGAAACACCGCGGTCAGAAACACAGTGGTCAGCAACACACTTGTCAGAAAGACGCTGGTCAGAAACATGGTGGTCATAAACACAGTAGTCAGAAACACAGTGATCAGAAACACAGTGATCAGAAACACAGTGGTCAGCAATACAGTGGTCAAAAACACACTGGTCAGAAATACAATGTTCAGAAACACACTGGTCAGAAACACAGTGGTCAGAAACACAGAGGTCAGAAACACAGTGGTCAGAAACACTGTGGTCAGAAACACACTGGTAAGAAACACACTGGTCAAAACACAATGGTCAGAAACACACTGGTCAGAAGCACAGTGGTCAGAAACTACTGGTCAGGAACTTACTGGTCAGAAACACACTGGTCAGAAACTCTGTGGTCAGAAACACAGTGGTCAGAAATACTATGGTCAGAAACACAGTGGTCAGAAACACACCGGTCAGAAACACACTGGTCAGAAACACAGTGGTCAGAAACACACTGTTCAGACACACAGTGGTCATAAACACAATGGTCAGAAACACCGTGGTCAGAAACACACTGGTCGGAAACACACTGGTGAGGAACACACTAGTCAGAAACATATTGGTCAGAAACACACTGGTGATAAACACAGTGATCAGAAACACAGTGGTCACAAACACACTGGTCAGAAACATAGCGGTGAGAAACACACTGGTCAGAAACAAACTGGTCAGAAACACAGTGGTCAGAAACACAGTGGTCACAAACACAGTGGTCAGAAACACACTTGTCAGAAACACAGTGGTCAGCAACACACTGGTCAGAAACACGCAGGTCAGAAACACGGTGGTCATAAACACAGTGGTCAGAAACACAGTGATCATAAACACAATGGTAAGAAACACACTGGTCAGAAACACAGTGGTCAGAAACACAGTGGTCAGAAACACAGTGGTCAGAAACACAGTCGTCCGGAACACACTGTTCAGAAACACAGTGGTCAGAAACACAGTTGTCGGAGACACAATGGTCGGAAACACACTGGTCAGAAACAAAGTGGTAAGAAACACACTGGTCAGAAACACAGTGGTCATAAACACACTGGTTTGAAACACAGTGGTCAGAAACACAGTGGTCAGAAACACACTGTTCAGAAACACAGTGGTCAGAAACACAGTAATCAGAACAACGGTGGTCAGAAACACAGTGATCAGAAACACAGTGGTCAGAAACGCATTGGTCAGAAACACGCTGGTCAGAAAAACAGTGGTCAGATATACAGTGGTCAGAAACACACTGGTCAGACATACGGTGGTCACAAACACAGGGGTCAGAAACACAGTGATCAGAAACACACTGGTGTGAAACACTATGGTCAGAAACACACTCGTCAGAAACACACTGGTCATATACACAGTGGTCAGAAACACACTTGTCAGAAACACAGTGGTCAGAAACATAGTGGTTAGAAACACACTGGTCAGAAACACAGTCGCCAGAAACACACTGGTCAGAAACACAGTGGTCATAAAGACACTTTTCCAAAACACAGTGGTCAGAAACACATTGGTCATAAACACTTTGGTCAGAAACACAGTGGTCAGAAACACAATGGTCATAAACACAGTGGTCAGAAACACACTGGTCGGAAACACAATGGTCAGAAACACACTGGTAAGAAACACACTGGTCAGTACACTGTGGTCAGAAACACACTAGTCAGAAACACAGTGGTCAGAAACAAACTGGTCAGAAACACAGTGGTCAGAAACACACTGGTCAGAATCAGAGTTGTAAGAAACAAAGTAGTGACCAACACAGTGGTTAGAAACACAGTGGTCAGAAACAAACTGGTCAGAAACACACTGGTCAGAAACACAGTTGTCGGAAACACAATGGTCAGAAACACAGTGGTCAGAAACACAGTGGTCAGAAACACAGTGGTCAGAAAAGCACTGTTCAGAAACACACTGGTCAGAAACCAGTGGTCAGAAATACAGTAGACAGAAACACACTGGCCAGAAACACACTGGTCAGAGACACGGTGGTCAGAAACACATTGGTCAGAAACACTAAGGTCAGAAACACACTGGTCATACACACATGGGTCAGAAACATAGTGGTTAGGAACACAGTGGTAAGAAACACAGTGGTCACAATCACACTGGACATGAAAAAAGTGATCAGAAACAGAGTGGTCAGAAACACACTGCTCAGAAGCACACTGGTCAGAAACACAATGGTCAGAAACACAGTGATCAGAGAGACAGTGGTCAGAAACACACTGGTCAGAAAGACAATGTTCAGAAACACGCTGGTCAGAAACACAGTGGTCAGAAAGACAGTGGTCAGAAACACAGTGGTCAGAAACACAGTGGTCAGAACACACTGTTCAGAAACACAATGGTCAGAAACACAGTGGCCAGAAATACACTGGTCATAAACACAGTGGTCATAGACACACTGGTCAGAAATACTGTGGTCAGAAACACACTGGTCGGAAACACACTGGTCAGAAACACACTAGTCATAAACATATTGGTCAGAAACACACTGGTGAAAAACACAGTGATCAGAAACACAGTGGTCAGAAACACACTGGTCAGAAACATTGTGGTCAGAAACACAGTGGTCAGAAACAGAGTGGTAAGAAACACAGTGGTCAGAAACACAGTGGTCAGAAACATACTGGTCAGAAACACACTGGACATAAACACAGTAATCAGAAACACAGTGGTCAGATACACACTTGTAAGATGCACACTGGTCAGAGACACAATGGTCATAAACATACTGGTGAGAAACACACTGGTCAGAAACACAATGGTTAGAAACACTGTGGTCTGAAACGCAGTGGTCTGAAACACTGTGGTCAGAAACACACTGGTCAGAAACACACTGGTAAGAAACACAGTGGTCAGAAACACACTGGTCAGAAGCACAGTGGTCAGAAACTACTGGTCAGAAACACACTGGTCAGAAACACAGTGTTCAGAAACGCTGTGGTCAGAAACACAGTGGTCAGAAACACAGTGGTCAGAAAGACAGTGGTCATAAACACACTGGTCAGAAACACATTAGTCATAAATGCAGTGGTCAGAGACACACTTGTCAGAAACACTGTGGTTAGAAACACAGTGGTGGAAAACACTGTGGTCAGAAATACAGTGATCGGAAACACACTGGTCGGAAACACACTGGTCAAAAACACAGTGGTCAGAAACACACTGGTGAGAAACACAGTGATCAGAAACACACTCGTCAGAAACAAAGTTGTCAGAAGCACACTGGTCAGAAACACAGGGGTCAGAAACACAGTGGTCAGAAACACACTGGTCTGAAACACACTGGTCAGAAACACACTTGTGAGAAACACACTGGTCAGAAACACAGTTGTCATATACACAGTGGTCAGAAATTCACTTGTCAGAAACACACTTGTCGGAAAGACAGTTGTCAGAAACAAACTGGTAAGAAACACACTGGACAGAACACAGTGGTCAGAAACACACTGGTCAGAAATACAGTGGTCAGAAACTCACTAGTCAGGAACACAGCGGTCAGAAACACACTGGTCAGAAGCACTGTAGTCAGAAACAAAGTGGTCACAAACATTGTGGTCAGAAACACACTGGTCAGAAACACAGTTGTCGGAAACACAAAGGTCACAAACACAGTGGTCAGAAACACAGTGGTCAGAAACACAGTGGGCAGAAACGCACTGGTCAGAAACACACTGGTCAGAAACACAGTGGTCAGAAATACAGTAGTCAGAAACACACTGGTCAGACACACAGTTGTCATAAACACACTGGTCAGAAACACAGTGGTCAAAAACTAAGTGGTCATAAACACAATAATCAGAAACATACTGTTCATACACACAGGGGTCAGAAATACAGTGTTCAGGGACACAGTGGTCAGAAACACACTGGTCAGAAACACACTGGACATAAACACAGTGATCAGAAACAGAGTGGTCAGAAACACACTGGTCAGGAGCACACTGTTGAGAAACACAGTGGTCAGAAACACAGTGATCAGAAACACACTGGTCAGAAACACGGTGGTCAGAAACACACTGGTCAGAAACACGATGTTCAGAAACACACTGGTCAGAAACACAGTGGTCAGAAACACAGAGGTCAGAAACGCAGTGGTTAGAGACACTGTGGTCAGAAACACACTCGTCAGAAACACACTGGTCAAATCACACTGGTCAGAAACACACTGGTCAGACGCACAGTGGTCAGAAACTACTGGTCAGAAACACACTGGTCAGAAACACACCGGTCAGAAACACTGTGGTCAGAAACACACTGGCCAGAAACACAGTGGTCAGAAACACAGAAGTCAGAAACACACTGGTCAGAAACACACTGGTCATAAACACAGTGGCCACAAACACACTGTTCAGAAACACTGTGGTCAGAAACACACTGGTCGGAAACACACTGGTCAGAAACACACTAGTCATAAACATATTGGTCAGAAACTCACTGGTGAGAAACACAGTGATTAGAAACACAGTGGTCAGAAACACACTGGTCAGAAACACA
>SZWC01000257.1:100828-181723 GCA_023375785.1 Penium margaritaceum | reverse complement strand
TGGTCAGAAACACAGTGGTCAGAAACACAGTGGTCAGAAAAGCACTGGTCAGAAACACACTGGTCAGAAACACGGTGGTCAGTAATACAGTAGACATAAGCACACTGGTCAGAAACACAGTGGTCATAAACACATTGGTCAGAAACACAGTGGTCAGAAACACAATGGTCATAAACACAGTGGTCATAAACACACTGGTCATACACACAGGGGTCAGAAACATAGTGGTCAGGAACACAGTGGTAAGAAACACAGTGGTCATAAGCACACTGGACATAAACACAGTGATCAGAAACAGAGTGGTCAGAAACACACCGGTCAGAAGCACAATGGTCAGAATCACTGTGGTCAGAAACATAGTGATCAGGAACACACTGGTCAGAAACACAGTGGTCATAAACACACTGGTCAGAAACGCAGTGGTCAGAAACACACTGGTCAGGACCACAATGTCCAGCAACACGCTGGTCAGAAACACTGTGGTCAGAAACACAGTGGTTAGAAACACAGTGGTCAGAAACACACTGGTCGGAAACACACTGGTCAGAAACACACTAGTCAGAAACATATTGGTCAGAAACACACTGGTCAGAAACACAGTGATCAGAAATACAGTGGTCAGAAACACACTGGTCAGAAACACAGTGGTCAGAAACACACTGGTCAGAAACACACTGGTCAGAAACATAGTGGTCAGAAACACAGTTGTCAGAAACACACTGGTCAGAAACACAGTGGTCAGAAACACACTGGTCAGAAACACACTGGTCAGAAACATAGTGGTCAGAAACACAGTTGTCAGAAACACACTTGTCAGAAACACCCTGGACATAAACACAGTGATCAGAAACAGAGTGGTCAGAAACACACTCGTCAGAAGCACCTTTGTCAGAGACACTGTGGTCAGAAACACACTGGTCACAAACACAGTGGTCAGAAACACACTGGTCAGAAACACAATGGTCAGAAACACAATGGTCAGAAACATAGTGGTCAGAAACACTGTGGTCGGAAACACACTGGTCAGAAACACATTGGTGAGAAACACAGTGGTCAGAAACACACTGGTCAGAAGCACAGTGGTCAGAAACTACTGGTCAGAAACACACTGGTCGGAAACACACTGATCAGAAACACTGTGGTCAGACACACAGTGGTCAGAAACACAGTGGTCAGAAACACAGTGGTCAGAAACACACTGGTCAGAAACACAGTGGTCAGAAACACAGTGGTCGGAAACACACTGATCAGAAACACTGTGGTCAGACACACAGTGGTCAGAAACACAGTGGTCAGAAACACAGTGGTCAGAAACACACTGGTCAGAAACACAGTGGTCAGAAACACAGTGGTCAGAGACGCACTGGTTAGAAACACAGTGGTCAGAAACACACTGGTGAGAAACACTGTGGTCAGAAACACACTGGTCGGAAACACACTGGTCGGAAACACACTGGTCAGAAACATAGTGGTCAGAAACACACTGGTGAGAAACACAGTTCTCAGAAACACACTGGTCAGAAACACAGTGGTCAGAAACACACTGGTCAGAAACACACTGGTCAGAAACACACCGCTCAGAAACATAGTGGTCAGAAACACAGTGGTCAGAAACACAGTGGTCATACACACACTGGTCAGAAACACACTGGTCAGAAACACACTGTGTCAGAAGAATGCAGGTGCTACCGTAGAGTGGACGTGGTCGCAGGGACGAGCGTTTCAATGGTGGACAGAAGCACAAGCAGAAGCAAGGCAGAAATGACGCTAGGAGGACAAAGCGGAAGCGAATGACAATGCAGGATGATGAGGAGAGGCCTGGGCGGAGCACCACAGGTGCGAGCATTGCGATTCTTGCGAGGAATAGAGGACGCAGCACTTTATGGGTAGAGCGGAAGCTTCTTTTAAGGTGTGGGTGTTGCTGACGTATGGATGATGTTTGACAGAAGGGGAAGGTTGCAGTGCGGGAGCACGGGCGCTGAGCTGATATTGAGGGCAAAGGGACTGGAGGCTGCCCAAAGGGCGAGCCGGAAGGAGAATCCAATGGATTGATTATAGACTGAGGTACAAACAATACAAATAGGAAAGGTCTAACCTAGCGCGCTTCGTTGAGCGGGCATATAGGTGGCGGCTCGGGCAAGTGCGAGGGCAGGGAGCGCCTCAAGTCCACGATTCGGCTTTGCTAGCCGTACGCATAGAGGAGTTGTGAGTGCAGGCACGATCTTCGCNAAGGCGGAAATGACGATAGGAGTATGAAGCGGAAGGGAATGACGATGGGGGATGATGAGGAGAGGCCTGGGCGCAGCTCTGAATTTACAAGCATGAGATTCTTGTGAGGAAGAGAGGACGCAGCACTTTGTGGGAAGAGCGGAAGCTTCCTTGAAGGTGCGGGCGTTGCTGACGTATGGATGATGTTTGACAGAAGGGAAAGGGCGCAGTGCAGGACCACGGGCGCTGAGCTGATATTGAGGGCAAAGGGACTGGAGGCTGCCCAAAGGGCGAGCCGGAAGGAGAATCCAATGGATTGATTATAGACTGAGGTACAAACAATACAAATAGGAAAGGTCTAACCTAGCGCGCTTCGTTGAGCGGGCATATAGGTGGCGGCTCGGGCAAGTGCGAGGGCAGGGAGCGCCTCAAGTCCACGATTCGGCTTTGCTAGCCGTACGCATAGAGGAGTTGTGAGTGCAGGCACGATCTTCGCAGGTGCGTTTTGCCTGGGCCGTTGTGGTATGGGGCCATTGGTCTTGGTCTTGGCGAGGCTCGCACAGTTTGTCGGTCGTGGGACCGTTCGGGTGTTGATCCTGTGACTCCAGAGATGAACCTGCATTGTCACTATTTATATTCTTAGTGGCTGCACCCCTTGAGGCGATCTCCGAGATAATATCTGACACCCCCCTTAGATCGGGAGAGGGGTGCAAGCCTTGAATGGCAGGCCTCCAAGTCTTGCTTATGTGGGAGTGCAGCACAGAGAGAGTTTGGGAGGTTTTGGAGGCGGTGGGCGTCTCAGCACCAGGTTGTAGAGGGAATAGAGAAAACCTGGGCGATGCAGTAGTTTCTGAGTACTGTCGGTGAGTTCAGTAGCTCAGTGATCTTCAGTGAGGGGGAAGAAACAGTTTGTCAGTAGTGCGGAGGAAAGTTCAGTTGAGTTGCAGTGAGGTAGTGTGGGCTTGCAGTAGGAATTCGACTGGTTTCGATCACTTACCCATACAGTTCTCGGACTCGGGTCATACTTGGATCTGCGCAAGTTATGGGCGGTGACAACCCTGCGAAGGCAAGCAGTCCAGACCTGTGAGGTCATGTCATGCGTTTTCATGAAACACTCTACCTCTTGCAGTAGACGATTGATGAGGATCTTTCCATGACTGGTAGATGCGGTTAGCAGTGTTCTATGAGTTATGCACTAGTTTGTGAGAAAGGTGTGAACAGGTGCGTGAGTGGTGTTGGAAAGGATGAGGCGGGGTGGCCGGTCAGAGTGTTTGGTCTGTTGCTTCAACCAGTCCCTAAGTGCAGGGACAGCCCCAGTGAGTGTGCGAAGGGAGAGGACAGTGCAGTGCTATGAGTATTGGCCGTGAATGAAGAGGAAGTGGTTGTGACGGGCAGTGGAGTATGTAGACGGAGGCTGGATGAGGGCAATGTGTAGGGCGTCAAAGCTACAGAGAGAGGGGTGAGAACAGAGAGGAGGAGAGGAGGACGCGGTGTACATCTCAAGACCATACTCCTCAGATCCAATCTCAGTCACAGGCTCGACTACTCCTAACATGACAGCATTGTTGGGAGCAGGGTTCATAGCAGCAGGGATGGCAGGAGAAGATGAGATTTCCATGTTGTTGGCTGGGGTTGAGCGCCAGCTTGAACTTCCCTTCCGGTTGTAGTAGTGTTGAGGACGCTCCTCCGCCCAGTTGGGCTGTTCACCATAGGATTTGCCAGGGTTTTGATCCAGCCACTTGTCAGCAGTGCGATGATCACAACATGATGCAGGTGGTTGCGACGGCCACACTTAGTTAATTTGAATGGACCGTGGCGGATGGTGTACAAGCAGGCGGGGAAGCGGTTGAACATGCGGTTGTCAGTAGTGGCGGCCATAGTTTCAAACGGGTTGGTGGCAATGGTAGTCTCTCCTGCTTGCTTAGCGACGTAGTCCTGTTCTACTGCCATGAGCTTGGGGCTGATGACAGCGATTGTCAGTTGGTCAACAGGCAGCTGCAGCAAGGTTTGGCGGATGATATCATACTGACCAGGGAGGCCGGAGATGATGCCGGTGTAGACGACAGCGGGAGGAAGATCAGTTTTCACTTCTTTGAAATCGCGAGCGATGGTGGTGACGGCTGCAATGTAGCTACCCATGTTGGTGTGGGCGACGAAGGGCACGGAGAAGAGTGACATGATCTTAATGCAGCATGCGGTGGAGGTGTTGTTGCTGAAGCAATCTTCAAGGGCTTTCCATACTTCGTAAGTATTGTAGCCAAGAGTGCATATGTCTTCATGCAGTTCAGGAGAAGAGGTGGTCATGATCATCACAAGGGCGGTGCTGTTGGCAACTTCCCAGGAGGCGTGGCTGATGGTGGAAGTAGGGGCAACGGGAACAGAGGATGAAGAGGCATCTGAAGGAGCGGGGTGAGACACAGATCCACGGGAAGGGTCTCCACCGGGAGTGGTTGATATAGTTGAAGTTGAGGAGGAGGAAGTGGCGTCAGGTGGTTCTATCCCAGTGTCCGTGTTGGTGATCGGGTGACCGAGGGTTACTCCCTCAACCTTCTATGTTCCAAAGAAAAGTGGCACTGAGTAGTTCCATAGTTTATAGTTGTTACTCCCATCCGGCTTTACAGTGAGCTTGGGAAGACCAGTCAGAGTGAGGGAAGATGCCATGATGGAGTTGATGGTAAGGCGGTGGAAAGAGATGGACAGATGGCGGTGCAGGATATACTTTCTCAAGATGATATTTGAGGTGCTTGACGGTGCTTTTGTTGAGGCGAGGAGAGTGCGCAGATTACTTTTGATCAAAGTGAACAGCAAAACCAGGATGATGAGTTTTCGACGGCCGAAATGTTGCTACAGATAAAGATGGGACTGAGTGCAGGGGCAGAACCACGTGTACTCACGGTGGAGATGATAAAGGAGCTGAAACTACTTGCTGATGGAGTGAGCGCAGGGGTAGAGCCTCTTGCGCGTAATTTCCTAGATGGAGTGGGGTGGTGCTGCCACGACACCATAGGCAGAAGAAGTGCTGCCACCGTAGTTCTTCTGGCGACCACAATTCGTTGAGGCGGATAAGTACGATAGAAGTGGGTGCTGCCGACGGCGGCGAGCACGAACGAGCGAGGGGTGTTACTTGTGCTTTGATACCATGTCAAAAGAATGCAGGTGCTACCGTATAGTGGACGCGGTCGCAGTGACGAACGTTTCAATGGTGGACAGAAGCACCAGCAGAAGCAAGGCGGAAATGACGATAGGAGGACGAAGCGGAAGCGAATGACGATACAGGCTGATGAGGAGAGGCCTGGGCGCAGCACCGCAGGTGCAAGCACTAAGATTCTTGTGAGGAATAGAGGACGTAGCACTTTGTGGGACGAGCGGAAGCTTCCTTGAAGGTGCGGGCGTTGCTGATGTATGGATGATGTTTGAGAGAATGGAAAGGGCGCAGTGTGGGAGCACGAGCGCTGAGCTGAGATTGAGGGCAAAGGGACTGGAGGCGGCCCAAAGGGCGAGCCTGAAGGATAATCCAATGGATTGATTCTAGACTGAGGTACAAATAATACAGATAGGAAATGTCTAACCTAGCGCGCTTCATTGAGCGGGCATACAGGTGGCGGCTTGGGCAAGTGCAAGGGCAGGGAGCGCCTCGAGTCCACGACTCGGCTTTGCTAGCCGTACGCATAGAGGAGTGGTGAATGCAGACATGATCTTCGCAGGTGCGTTTCACCAGGGCCGTTATGGTGTGCGGCCGTTGGTATTGGTCTTGGCGAGGCTCGCACAGTTTGTCGGTCGTGGGACCGTTCGGGTGTTGATCCAGTGACTCCGGCGATGAACCTGCATTGTAACTCTTTATATTCTCGATGGCTGCACCCCGTGAGGCGATCTTGGAGATCATATCCGACACATTTGTTAGAAACACACTGGTCAGAAACACACTGATCAGAAACACAGTAGTCAGCAACACACTGGTCAGAAACACAGTGGTCAGAAACACAGTGGTCAGAAACACGGTAGCCAGAAACAAACTGGTCAGAAACACACTGGTCAGAAACACAGTGGTCAGAAACACACTGGTCAGAAACACACTGGTCAGAAACACACTGGTCAGAAACACACTGGTCAAAAACACAATGGTCAGAAACACAGTGGTCCGAAACACACTGGTCAGAAACACACTGGTCAGAAACACACTGGTCAAAAACACAATGGTCAGAAACACAGTGGTCCGAAACACACTGGTCAGAAACACACTGGTCAGAAACACACTGGTCAAAAACACAATGGTCAGAAACACAGTGGTCCGAAACACACTGGTCAGAAACACACTGGTCAGAAACACACTGGTCAAAAACACAATGGTCAGAAACACAGTGGTCCGAAACACACTGGTCAGAAACACACTGGTCAGAAACACACTGGTCAAAAACACAATGGTCAGAAACACAGTGGTCCGAAACACACTGGTCAGAAACACACTGGTCAGAAACACACTGGTCAAAAACACAATGGTCAGAAACACAGTGGTCCGAAACACACTGGTCAGAAACACACTGGTCAGAAACACACTGGTCAAAAACACAATGGTCAGAAACACAGTGGTCCGAAACACACTGGTCAGAAACACACTGGTCAGAAACACACTGGTCAAAAACACAATGGTCAGAAACACAGTGGTCCGAAACACACTGGTCAGAAACACACTGGTCAGAAACACACTGGTCAAAAACACAATGGTCAGAAACACAGTGGTCCGAAACACACTGGTCAGAAACACACTGGTCAGAAACACACTGGTCAAAAACACAATGGTCAGAAACACAGTGGTCCGAAACACACTGGTCAGAAACACACTGGTCAGAAACACACTGGTCAAAAACACAATGGTCAGAAACACAGTGGTCCGAAACACACTGGTCAGAAACACACTGGTCAGAAACACACTGGTCAAAAACACAATGGTCAGAAACACAGTGGTCCGAAACACACTGGTCAGAAACACACTGGTCAGAAACACACTGGTCAAAAACACAATGGTCAGAAACACAGTGGTCCGAAACACACTGGTCAGAAACACACTGGTCAGAAACACACTGGTCAAAAACACAATGGTCAGAAACACAGTGGTCCGAAACACACTGGTCAGAAACACACTGGTCAGAAACACACTGGTCAAAAACACAATGGTCAGAAACACAGTGGTCCGAAACACACTGGTCAGAAACACACTGGTCAGAAACACACTGGTCAAAAACACAATGGTCAGAAACACAGTGGTCCGAAACACACTGGTCAGAAACACACTGGTCAGAAACACACTGGTCAAAAACACAATGGTCAGAAACACAGTGGTCCGAAACACACTGGTCAGAAACACACTGGTCAGAAACACACTGGTCAAAAACACAATGGTCAGAAACACAGTGGTCCGAAACACACTGGTCAGAAACACACTGGTCAGAAACACACTGGTCAAAAACACAATGGTCAGAAACACAGTGGTCCGAAACACACTGGTCAGAAACACACTGGTCAGAAACACACTGGTCAAAAACACAATGGTCAGAAACACAGTGGTCCGAAACACACTGGTCAGAAACACACTGGTCAGAAACACACTGGTCAAAAACACAATGGTCAGAAACACAGTGGTCCGAAACACACTGGTCAGAAACACACTGGTCAGAAACACACTGGTCAAAAACACAATGGTCAGAAACACAGTGGTCCGAAACACACTGGTCAGAAACACACTGGTCAGAAACACACTGGTCAAAAACACAAATGTCAGAAACACAGTGGTCCGAAACACACTGGTCAGAAACACACCGGTCAGAAACACACTGGTCAGAAACACAGTATTCAGAAACACAGTGGTCAGAAACACAATGGTCAGAAACACACTGGTCAGAAATACAGTGGTCAGAAACACGGTGGTCAGAAACGCACTGGTCAGAAGCACAGTGGTCAGAAACACACTGGTCAGAAACACACTGATCAGAAACACAGTAGTCAGCAACACACTGGTCAGAAACACAGTGGTCAGAAACACAGTGGTCAGAAACACGGTAGCCAGAAACAAACTGGTCAGAAACACACTGGTCAGAAACACACCGGTCAGAAACACACTGGTCAGAAACACACTGGTCAAAAACACAAATGTCAGAACCACAGTGGTCCGAAACACACTGGTCAGAAACACACTGGTCAAAAACACAAATGTCAGAACCACAGTGGTCCGAAACACACTGGTCAGAAACACACTGGTCAAAAACACAAATGTCAGAACCACAGTGGTCCGAAACACACTGGTCAGAAACACACTGGTCAAAAACACAAATGTCAGAACCACAGTGGTCCGAAACACACTGGTCAGAAACACACTGGTCAAAAACACAAATGTCAGAACCACAGTGGTCCGAAACACACTGGTCAGAAACACACTGGTCAAAAACACAAATGTCAGAACCACAGTGGTCCGAAACACACTGGTCAGAAACACACTGGTCAAAAACACAAATGTCAGAACCACAGTGGTCCGAAACACACTGGTCAGAAACACACTGGTCAAAAACACAAATGTCAGAACCACAGTGGTCCGAAACACACTGGTCAGAAACACACTGGTCAAAAACACAAATGTCAGAACCACAGTGGTCCGAAACACACTGGTCAGAAACACACTGGTCAAAAACACAAATGTCAGAACCACAGTGGTCCGAAACACACTGGTCAGAAACACACTGGTCAAAAACACAAATGTCAGAACCACAGTGGTCCGAAACACACTGGTCAGAAACACACTGGTCAAAAACACAAATGTCAGAACCACAGTGGTCCGAAACACACTGGTCAGAAACACACTGGTCAAAAACACAAATGTCAGAACCACAGTGGTCCGAAACACACTGGTCAGAAACACACTGGTCAAAAACACAAATGTCAGAACCACAGTGGTCCGAAACACACTGGTCAGAAACACACTGGTCAAAAACACAAATGTCAGAACCACAGTGGTCCGAAACACACTGGTCAGAAACACACTGGTCAAAAACACAAATGTCAGAACCACAGTGGTCCGAAACACACTGGTCAGAAACACACTGGTCAAAAACACAAATGTCAGAACCACAGTGGTCCGAAACACACTGGTCAGAAACACACTGGTCAAAAACACAAATGTCAGAACCACAGTGGTCCGAAACACACTGGTCAGAAACACACTGGTCAAAAACACAAATGTCAGAAACACAGTGGTCCGAAACACACTGGTCAGAAACACACCGGTCAGAAACACACTGGTCAGAAACACAGTATTCAGAAACACAGTGGTCAGAAACACAATGGTCATAAACACACTGGTCAGAAATACAGTGGTCAGAAACACGGTGGTCAGAAACGCACTGGTCAGAAGCACAGTGGTCAGAAACACACTGGTCAGAAACACAGTGGTCAGAAACACACTGGTCAGAAGCATAGTGGTGAGAAACATAGTGGTCATAAACACAGTGGTCAGAAACACATATGTCAGAAACACACTGGTCAGAAACACAGTGGTAATAAACACAGTGGCCAGAAACAAGCTGGTCAGAAACACAGTGGTCAGAAACACATTGGTCAGAAACACACTGGTCAGAAACACACTGTTCAGAAACACACTGTTCAGAAACACATTGGTCAGAAATACACTGGTAAGAAACACACTGGTCAGAAACACAGGGGTCAGATACACACTGTTCGGAAACACACTGGTAAGGCACAACCTGGACATAAACACAGTGATCAGGAACAAAGTGGCCAGATACACACTGGTCAGAAACACAGTGGTCAGAAACACAGTGTTCAGAAACACAGTGGTTAGAAACACACTGGTCAGAAACACACTGGTCAGAAACACGGTTGTCGGAAACACACTGGTCAGAAACACAGTGGTCAGAAACGCACTGGTCAGAAACACACTGGTTAGAAATACAGTGGTCAGAAATACAGTGGTGAGAAACACACTGGTCAGAAATACAGTGGTAAGAAACACAGTGGTCAGAAACACACCGGTCACAAACACAGTGGTCACAAACACACTGGTCAGAACACAGTGGTCAGAAACACAATTGTTACAAACACACTGGTCAGAAACACGGTTGTCGGAAACACAGTGGTCAGAAACACAGTGGTAAGAAACACAGTAGTCAGAAACACACTGGTCAAAAACACAGAGGTCAGAAACACGGTGGTCAGAAACACACTGGTCAGAAACACACCGGTCAGAAACAAACTGGTCAGAAACACAGTGGTCAGAAACACAGTGTTCAGAAGCACACTGGTCAGAAACACACTGGTCAGAAACCCAGTGGTCAGAAACACAGCGGTCAGAAACACACTGGTCAGAAGCACAGTCGTCCGAAACACACTGGTCAGAAACACAGTGGTCAGAAACACACTGGTCAGAAACACATTGGTCAGGAACATAGTGGTCACGAACACAGTGGTCATAAACACAGTTGTCAGAAACACACAAGTCAGAAACACAGTGGTCAGAAACACACTGGTCGGAAACACAGTGGTCAGAAAGACACTGGTAAGAAACACACTGGTCAGAGCACATTGGTCAGAAACATACTGGCCAGAAACACAATGGTCAGGAACACAGTGGTCAGAAACACAATGGTCAGAAACACACTGGTCAAAAATTCTTTTGGTCATGGTTAGTGGCATATGCCTACTTTGGTTTGTCACTGTACATGGATGCCACACCGTGTCACTATGCATTGAAGGTCTTTGTGCTTTCTAGTTGATAGCTAGTTTTCCCAAACCATTGTTACCCCCTTTGACTATCTGTGACTCTTGTTGTGAGTTGTCAGTGTCTAGCACATTAAGTGAAATTCTTTGGTCATGGTCAGTTACATATGCATACTTTGGTTGGTCACTGTGCATGCTAGCCACACCGTGCCACTACATTTGAATGTCTGTGTACTTGCTAGTCAATAACTAGTATTCACAAACTATTGTTCCCCCCTCTGACCATTTGTGACTCGTGTTATGAGTTGTTAAAGTTGACCACACATAGGGACATTCTTTGGTCATGGTCAGTGACATATGCCTACTGTGGTTGGTCATTGTACATGGTAGCCACACCGTGCCACAACTTCTTGAAGCTCCTTCTTCTTGCTAGTTGATACCTGTTGTTCCCAAACCATTGTTCCCCCCTTTGACCATTTGTGACTCGTATTATGAGTTGTCAACGGTGACCACACACAGCGGATTTCTTTGGTCAGAGGCAGTACACATTCCTTCTTTGGTCGGTCATTGTGCATGGCAGCCACACCTTGCTACTTATTATTGAAGGTCTTTATCATTGCTAGTTGAAAACTAATCTTCCAAAACCATTGTTTCCCCCTTTGACCATTTGTGACTCGTGTTATGGGTTGTGAACATTGTCCACCCATACTGAAATTCTTCGGTCATGGTCAGTGACTTATCCCTAGTTTGGTTGTTCGGTTTGCATAGTAGCTACACCGTGCCACCACGTATTGAAGTTTGTTATCCTTTCTAGTCGAAACATAGGTTTCCCAAACCATTGTCTCTCCCTCTGACTATTTTTGACTCGTGTTATGAGTTTTCAACGTTGACCACACTGTGAAATTCTTGTGGGCATGGTTAGTGGCATATTCCTACCTTGGTTTGTCACCGTACATGGTTGCCACGCCGTGTCACTACGTATTGAATGTCTTTGTGCTTTCTAGTTGATAGCTAGTGTTCCAAATCCATTGTTACCCACTTTGACTATCCGTGACTCTTGTTGTGAGTTGTCAACGTTGACCACATGAAGTGCAATTCTTTGGTCATGGTCAGTGACATATGCATACTTTGGTTGGTCACTGTGCATGGTATCCTGTTTGTGCCAATACATAATGAAGGTCTTTGTACTTGCTAGTCGATAACTAGTTCTCACAAACCATTGTTTCCCCCTCTGACCATTTGTGACTCGTGTTATGAGTTGTCATAGTTGACGACACATAGTGACATTCTTTGGTCATGGTCAGTGACATATGCCTACTTTGGTTGGTCATTGTACATAGTAGCTACATCGTGCAACTGCTCATTGAAGTTCCTTGTGCTGGCTAGTTCATAAATGTTGTTCCCAAACCATCGTTCCCCCCTCTGACCATTTGTGACTCGTATCACGAGTTGTCAACGTTGACCACACACAGCGGATTTCTTTGCTCAAATGCAGTACATGTGCCTACTGTGGTCAGTCATTGTGCATGGTAGCTACACCGTGCTACTAATTATTAAATGTCCTTGTCCTTGCTATTTGAAATCTAACATTCCAAGATGATTGTTACCCACTCTGACCATTTTTTACTCGTGTTACGGGTTGTGAACGTTGACCATCCATACTGAAATTCTTTGGTCATGGTCAGTGACATATGCCTAGTTTTGTTGATTGGTATGCATATGAGCCACACCGTGCCACCATGTATTGAAGTTCTTTGTCCTTTCTAGTCCATACATAGGGTTCCCAAACCATCGTCTCTCCCTCTGACCATCTTTGACTCGTGTTATGAGTTGTCAATGTTGACCACACATAGTG
Organism: Penium margaritaceum; assembly: GCA_023375785.1. Lineage (NCBI taxonomy): Eukaryota > Viridiplantae > Streptophyta > Zygnematophyceae > Desmidiales > Peniaceae > Penium > Penium margaritaceum. The sequence continues at coordinate 168,939 of SZWC01000257.1, read as the reverse complement.
GACTTATTTGGTCATAGTCAGTGACGTATGCATCTTTTGGTTGGTCACTGTGCACGCTAGCCACACCGTGCCACTACTTGTTGACGTTCCTTGTACTTGCTAGTTGATGAATAGTGGTCCCAGCCCATTGTTTTGCCCTCTGACCAGTTGTGACTCGTGGTATGAGTTTTCAACGTCGACCACACACTGTGAAATTCGTTTGGTCATGGTTAGTGGCATATGCCTACTTTGGTTTTTCACTGTACATGGCTGCCACGTTGTGTCACTACGTATTCAAGTCTTTGTGCTTTCTAGTTGATAGCTAGTAATCCCAAACTATTGTTATCCCATTTGACTATCTGTGACTCTTGTCGTGAGGTGTCAACGTTGACCACATGAAGTGAAATTCTTTGGTCATGGTCAGTGACATATGCATACTTTGGTTGGTCACTGTGCATGTTAGCGAGAATGTGCCACTACATATCGAAGGTCTTTGTACTTGCTAGTCGATAACTAGTATTCACAAATCATTGTTACCCCTCTAACCATTTGTGACTCGTGTTATGAGTTGTCAACGTTGACCACACATAATGACATTCTTTGGTCATGTTCAGTAACATATGCCTACTTTGGTTGGTCGTTGTACATGGTAGCCACACCGTGCCACTGCGTATTGAAGGTCCTTGTGCTTGCTAGTTTATTCATGGTGTTCCCAAACCATCGTTCCAACGTTCCATTGTTCCTCGAACCATTTGTGACTCATATTATGAGTTGTCAACGTTGACCACACACTGCGGGTTTATTTTGTCAAAGGCAGTACATATGAAAACTCTGGTCGGTCGTTGTGCATGGTAGCCACACCGTGTCACTATTTGTTGAAGTTCATTGTCCTTGCTGGTTGAAAACTAATATTCCAAAACCATTGTTTCCCCCTTTGACCATTTGTGACTCGTGTTACGGGTTGTGAACGTTGACCACCCATACTGAAATTCTTTGGTCATGGTTAGTGACATATGCCTAGTTTGGTTGTTTGGTGTGCATAGTAGCCACATCGTGCCACCACGTTTTGAAGTTCTTTGTCCTTTCTAGTCCATACATAAGGTTACCAAGCCATTGTCTCTCCCTCTGACCATTTGTGACTCGTGTTATGAGCTGCCTATGTTGACCACACTTAGTGGACTTATTTGGTCATTGCCAGTGACGTATACATCATTTGGTTGGTCACTATGCAGGATAGCCGCACTGTGCCAGTACTTGTTGAGGGTATTTGTACTTGCTTGAAGATAACTAGTGTGACCAACCCATAGTTTCCCCCTCTCACCATTTGTGACTCGTGTTATGAGTTTGCAACGCTAACCACACATTGTTAGATATTTTTGGTCATGGTTAGTGGCATATGCCTTCTTTGGTTTGTCATTTATAGGGTTGCCATGCCGTGTCACTATGTATTGAAGGTCAGTCTGCTTTGTAGTTTATGGCTAGTGTTCCCAACCATTGAAACCCCCTCTGAATGTCTCTGACTCTTGTTGTGAGTTGTCAACGTTTACCACATGAAGTGAGACTCTTTGGTCATGGTCAGTGACATATGCATACTTTGGTTGGTCGCTGTGCATGGTAGCCACACTGTGCCACTGTATATTGACAGTCTTTGTACTTGCTAGTCGATAACTAGTATTCACAAACCATTGTTTCCCCCCCTGACCATTTGTGACTGGTGCTATGAGTTATCAAAGCTGACCACACATAGTGACATTCTTTGGCCATGGTCAGTTAAACATGCCTACTTTGGTTGGTCATTGTACATGGTTGCCACACCGTGCCACTACTTATTGATGGTCCTTCTGCTTGCTAGTTGATACTTGGTGTTCCCAACCCATCGTTCCCCCCTCTGGCCATTTGTGACTCGTATTATGAGTTGTCAACGTTGACCACACACGGCGGATTTCTTTCGTCAGAGGCAGTACATATGCCTACTTTGGTCGGTCATTGTGCATGGTAGCCACACCGTGCTACAAATTATTGAAGGTCTTCATCCTTGCTAGTTGAAAAACAATCTTCTGAAACCATTGTTTCCCCCTCTGACCATTTGTGACTTGTGTTATGGGTTGTGAACGTTAACCACCCATACTGAAATTCTTTGGTCATGGTCAGTGCCATGTGCCTGGTTTGGTTGTTCGATGTGCACAGTAGCCACACTATGCCACCATGCGTTGAAGTCGTTTATCCTTTCTAGTCAATACACAGGGTTCCCAAACCATTGTATCTCCCTCCAACCATTTGTGACCCGTGTTATGAGTTGTCAATGTCGACAACACATTGTGGACTTCTTTCGTCATATTCAGTGACGTATGCATCCTTTGGATGGTCACTGTGCACGCTAGCCACACCGTGCCACTACTTGTTGAAGTTGTTTGTACTTTCTAGTTGATGACTAGTGTTCCTAACCCAGTGTTTCCCCCTCTGACCAGTTGTGACTCTTCTAATGATTTTTCAACGTTAAACACACACTGTGAGCTTCATTTGGTCATGGTTAGGGCATATGCCTACTTTGGTTTGTAACTATACATGGTTGCCACGCTGTGTCACTACGTATTGAAGGTCTTTGTGCTTTCTAGTTGATAGCTAGTGTTCCCAGGGCATTGGTCTCCCCTCTGACTATCTGTGACTCTTGTTGAGAGCTGTAAACCTTGACCACATGAAGTTATCTTATTTGGTCATGGTCAGTGACATGCATACTTTGGTGGGTCGCTGTGCATGGTAGCCACACTATGCCACTGCATATTGATGGTCTTTGTACTTGCTAGTTGATCACTAGTATTCACAAACAATTGTGTCCCCCTATGACCATTTGTGACTCGTGTGATGAGTTATGAAAGTCGACCACAAACACTAACATTCTTTGGTCATGGTCAGTGACGTATGCCTACTTTGGTTGGTCATTAAACATGGTAGCCACACCATACCACTACTCATTGAAGGTCCTTGTGCTTGCTAGTTGATACTTGGTGGTTCCAAACCAACGTTCCCCCCTCTGACCATTTGTGACTCGTATTATGAGGTGTTAACGTTGACCACACACAGCAGATTTCTTTGGTCAAAGGCAGTACATATGCCTACTTTGGTCGGTCATTGTGAATGGTAGCCACACCGTGCTACTACTTATTGAAGGTTGTTGTAGTTGCTAGTTGATAACTAATATTCCGAAACCATTGTTTCCCCCACTGACCATTTGTGACGTGTTATGGGTTACAAACGTTTAACACCCATATTGACATTCTTTGGTCGTGGCCAGTGACATATGCCTAGTTTGGTTGTTCGGTGTGCATAGTAGCCACACCATGCCACTAGTTATTGAAGTTTTTTGTCCCTTCTAGTTGATACATAGGGTTCCCAATCCATTGTCTCTCCCTCTGATCTTGTGTGACTCGTGTTATGAGTTGTCAATGTTGACCACACATAGTGGACTTCTTTGGTCATAGTCAGTGACGTATGCATCGTTTGGTTGGTCACTGTGCATGCTAGCCACACCGTGCCACTACTTGTTGAACGTCTTTGTACTTGCTAGTTGATAACTAGAATTCCCAACCCATTGTTTCCCCCTTTGACCATTAGTGACTTGTGTTATGAGTTTTCAACATTGACCACACACTGTAAAATTTGTTTGGTCATGGTTAGTGGCATATGCCTACGTTTGTTTGTCACTGTACATGGTTGCCGCGCCGTTTCACCATGCAGTGAAGGTCTCAGTGCTTTCTAGTTGATAGCTAGTGTTCCCAAACCATTGCTACCCCATCTGAATATCTGTGACTATTGCTGTGAGTGGTCAACGTTGACCACATGAAGTGAGATTCTTTGGTCATGGTCAGTGACATATGCCTACTTTGGTTGGTTGGTGTGCATGGTAGCCACACTATGCCACTGCATATTGACAGTCTATGTACTTGCTATTTGACAAATAGTATTCACAAACCGTTGTTTTCCCCTCTGACCATTTGTGACTCGTGTTATGATTTGTCAAAGTTGACCAGACACATTGACATTCTTTGGTCATGGTCAGTGAAATATGCCTACTTTGGTTGGTCATTGTACATGGTAGCCACACCATACCACTACTTATTAAAGGTCCATGTGCTTGCTAGCTGATACCTGGTGTTCTCAAACCATCGTTCCCCCCTCTGACCATTTGAGACGCGTATTATGAGTTGTTATCATTGACCACACACAACGGACTTCTTTGGTCAAAGGTAGTACACATGCCTACTTTGGTCGGTCATTGTGCATGGTAGCCACACCGTGCTACTACATATTCAAGGTTGTTGTACATGCTAGTTATAAACTAATATTTCAAAACCATTGTTTCCCCCTCTGACCATTTTAGACTCGTGTTATGGGTTGTGAACATTGGTCATATTAAAAATCGCTGGTCATGGTCTGTGACATATGCCTAGTTTGGTAGTTTGGTGTGCATATTAGCCACACCGTACCTCTACGCATTTAAGTTCTTTGTCCATTCTAGTCCCTACATCGGGTTCCCAATCCATTGTCTCTCTCTCTGACCATTTGTGACTCATGTTATGAGTTGTCAATGTTGACCACACACAGTGGACTTCTTTCGTCAAAGTCAGTTACGTATGCATCCTTTGGTTGGTCACTGTGCACGCTAGCAACACCGTGCCACTACTTGTTGAATTTCTTTGTATTTGCTAGCTCATAACTAGTATTCCTAACCCATTGTTTCCCCCTCTCACCATTTGTGACCCGTGTTACGAGTTTTCAATGTTGACCACACACTGTTCAATTCGTCTGGTCATGGTTAGTGGCATATGCCTACTTTGGTTTGACACTGCATATGGTTTCTACATCATTTCACTATATATTGAAGGTCTGTGTGCTTTGTAGTGGATAGCTAGTGTTCCCAAACCATTGCTATCCCCTCTGACCATCTGTGACCCTTGTTGTGACTTGTCAACGTTGACCACATGAAGTGAAATTATTTGGTCGTGGTCAGCGAGATATGCATCCCTTGGTTGGTCACTGTGCATGGTAGCCACACTGTGCCACTGCATATTAATGGTCATTGTACTTGCTATTCGATAACTAGTATTCACAAACCATTGTTTCCCCCTCTGATCATTTGTGACTCGTATTATGAGTTGTCAAAGTTGACCACACTTAGTGGCAATATTTAGTCATGGTCAGTGACATATGCCTACTTCGGTTGATCATTGTACATGGTAGCCACACCGTGCCACTACGTAATGAAGGTCCTTGTGTTTGCTACTTGATACCGGGTATTCTCCAGCCATCCTCCCCCACTCTGACCATCTGTGACTCGTATTATGAGTTTTCAACGTTGACCACACACAGCGGATTTCTTTGGTCAAAGGCAGTACATATGCCTACTTTGGTCTTTCATTGTGCATGGTAGCCACACCGTGCTACTTATTATTGAAGGTCGTTGTCCCTGCTAGTTGAAAAGTAATACTTCAAAACCATTGTTTCCCCCCTGACCATTTCTGTCTTCTGTTATGGGTTTTGAATGTTGACCACCCATATTGAACTTCTTTGGTCATGGTCAGTCACATATGCCTAGTTTGGTTGTTCGGTGTACATAGTAGCCATGCCGTGCCACTACTTATTGAAGTTTGTTTTCCTTTCTAGTCCCTACATAGGGTTCCCAATTCATTGTTACTCCCTCTGATAATTTTTTACTCGTGTTATGAGTTGTCAAAGTTGACCACACACAGTGGACTTATTTGGTCATAGTCAGTGACTTATGCATCATTCCATTGGTCACTGTGTACGGTAGCCGCACCGTGCCACTACTTATTGAAGTTTGTTTTCCTTTCTAGTCACTACATAGGGTTCCCAATCCATTGTCTCTCCCTCTGACAATTTGTTACTCGTGTTATGAGTTGTCAAAGTTGACCACACACAGTGGACTTCTTTGGTCATAGTCAGTGACTTATGCATCATTCCATTGGTCACTGTGCACGCCATTCACACCGTGCCACTACTTGTTGAAGGTCTTTGTACTTACTAGTTGATAACTCGTGTTCCTAACACATTGTTCTCCACTCTGACCTTTTGTGACTCGTGTTTGGAGTTTTCAACGTTGACCACACCCTGTGAAAATCTTTTGGTCATGGTTAGTGGCACATGCCTACTTTGGTTTTTCATTGTACATGGTTGCCACGCTGTGTCACTATGTATTGAAGGTCTTTGTGCTTTCTAGTTGATAGCTAGTGTACCCAAACCATTGTTAACCCCTTGACTATCTGTGACTCTTGTTGTGAGTTGTCGTTGACCACATGAAGTCAGATTCTTTGGTCATGGTCAGTGACATATGCATACTTTGGTTGGTCATTGTGCATGGTAGCCACACTGTGCCACTGCATATTGACGGTATTTGTACTTGCTAGTCAATAAAAAGTATTCACAATCCATTGTTTCCCCCTATGACCATTTGTGACTCGTGTTATGGTTTGTCAAAGTTGATTACACATAGTGACATTTTGTGGTCATGGTCAGTGACATATGCCTACTTTGGTTGGTCATTGTACATGGTAGCCACACCGTGCCATGACTTATTAAATGTCCTTGTACTTGCTAGTTGATACCTGGTGTTCCCAAACCATCGTTCACCCCGCTGACCATTTGTGATTCGTATTATGAGTTGCCAACGTTGACCACACACAACGGATTTCTTCGGTCAAAGGCCGTACATAAGCCTACGTTGGTCGGTCATTGTGCATGGCAGCCACACCGGGCTACTAATTATTGAAGGTTGTTGTCCTTGCTAGTTGAAAACTACTATTCCGAAAGCATTGTTTCCCGTTCTGACCATTTGTGACTCTTGTTATGGGTTGTGAACATTGACCACCCATATTGAAAATATTTGGTCATGGTCAGTGACATATGACTAGTTTGGTTGTTCGGTGTGCATAGTGGCCACATTGTGCCACTACTTATTGAAGTTGTTTGTCATTTCCAGTCGCAACATATGGTTCCCAATCCATTGTCTCCCCCTTTGAGTATTTTTGACTCATGTTATGAGTTGTCAATGTTGACCACATTTAGTGGACTTCTTTGGTCATAGTCAGTGACGTATGCATCCTTTGGTTGGTCCCTGTGCACGCTATCCACACCGTGCCACTACTTGTTGAAGGTCTTTGTACTTACTAGTTGATAACGAGTGTTCCCAACCCATTGTTTACCCCTCTAACCATTTGTGGCTTGTGTTATGAGCTCTCAACGTTGACCACACACTGTGAAATTCGGTTGGTCATGGTTAGTGGCATATGCCTACTTTGGTTTGTCATTGTACATGGCTTAGCCGTGTCACTGTGTATTGAAGGTGTCTGTGCTTTCTAGTTGATAGCTAGTGTTCCCAAACCTTTGTTACCCTTTTTGACTTTGTGTGACTATTGTTGTGAGTTGTCAACGTTGACCACATGAAGTGAAATTCTTTGGTCATGGTCAGTGACATATGCATACTTTGGCTGGTCACTGTGCATGGTAGCCACGCTGTGCCACTACATATCTACGGTCTTTGCTCTTGCTAGTTGATAAACAGTACTCAAAAACCATTGTTTCCCTCTCTGACCATTTCAACCCAACTTCCAACCCAACTTCCAGCCCAACTGTTGACCCAACTTCCAGCCGAACTGTCAATCCAACGTTCAACCCAGCCTCCAACCCAACATCCAACCAAAATTCCAACTCAACTTCCAACCCATCTTCTAACCCAAATTCCAACCCAACTTCCAACCCAACTTCTAATGCAGCTTCCAACCCTACTTCCAACTCAACTTCCATCCCAACTACCAACCCAACTTCCAACCCAACTTCCAGCCCAACTTCCAACCAAACTTCCAACCCAATTTCCAACCCAACTTCCAACCAACCTTCCAATCCAACTTCCATCCAGACTTCCATCCCAACTTCCAATCCAGCTTCCAACCCAACTCCCAACTCAACTTCTAACCCAACTTCTATACCCACTTCCGGCCCAACATCCAACACAGCTTCCAACCCAGCTTCCAACTCAGCTTCCAACCCAGCTTCCAACCCAACCTCTAACACAACTTCCAACCCATTTTCCAATCCAACTTGCAACAAAACTTCCAACCCAAATTGCAACCCACCTTCCAACCCAACTTCAAACCCAACTTCGAACCCAACTTCCAACCCAACTTCCATCCCAACTTCCAACCCAACTTCCAACCCAACTTCCAACCCAACTTCCATTCCAACTTCCAACCCAACTCCCTACCCAACATCCATCCCAACTTTCAACCTAACTTCCAACCCAACTTCCAAGCCAACTACCAAGCCAACGTACAACCAACGTCCAACCCAACGTCCAACCCAACTCTCAACCCAACCTCCAACCCAACCTCCATCCCAACTTCCAGCCCAACTTCAAACCCAACTTCCAACCCAACATCCAACCCAACTTCAAACCCAACTTCCATCCCAGCTTTCAACCCAACTTCCAACCAAACTCACATCTCAACTTACAGTCCAACTTCCAACCCAAATTTCAACATAACGTCCAACCCAGCTTCCATCCCGATTTCCAACCCAACTTCCAAACTTACTTCCAACCCAACCTCCAATCCAGCTTCCAAGCCAGCTTCCAGCCCAGCATCCAACCCAACTTCCAACCCAACTTCCAACCCAACTTCCAACCCAACGTCCAACCCAACTTTCAACCCGACTTCCATCCCAACTTCCAGCCCAACTTCCATCCCAACTTCCAACTCAAATTCTAACCCAAATTCCAACCCAACTTCCAACCCAACTTCCAACCAACTTCCAAACCAACGTCCAACCGAACTTCCAACCCAACTTTCAACCCTACTTCCAGCCCAACTGCCAAACCAATCTCCAACCCAGCATCCAACCAAATGTCCGACCAGACTTCCAACCCAACTTCCAACCCAACTTCCTACCCAACTTCCAGCCCAACTTCTAACCCAACTTCCAACCTAATTCCCACCCTATTTTCCATCCCAACATCCATCCCAACTTCGAATCCAGCTTCCATCCCAACTTCCAACCCAATTTCCAACCCAATTTCCAACCCAACTACCAACCAAACTTCCAACACAACTTCCAACCCAGCTTCCAACCCATCTTCCAGCCACAACTCCAACTCAACTTCCAACCCAACTTCCAACCCAGCTTCTAACCCATCTTTCAGTCCAACTTCCGACCCAACTTCCAATCCAACTTCCCACCAAACTTTCAACCCAAATTCCAATCCAACTTTCAACCCAACTTCCAATCCAAATACCAATCCAACATCCAAGCCAACATCCAATCCAACTTCCAACCCAACTTCCAACCCAACTTCCAGCCCAACTTCCAACCCAACTTCCAACCCAAGTTCCATCCCACCTTCCATCCCAGCTTCCAACCGAACTTCCAACCCAACTTCCAACCCAGCTTCCAATCCAACTCCCAACCAAACTTCGAACCCAACTTCTAACCCAACTTCCGGCCCCACTTCCAACCCAACTTCCAACCCAACTTCCAACCCAACTTCCAACCCAACTTCCAACCCCGCTTCGAACCCAACTACGAAGCCAACTTCCAAAACCCATCTTCCAAGCGAACTTCCAACCCAGCTTCCAACCAAACTTCCAACCCAACGTCCATCCCAACTTCCAACTCAACTTTGAGCCCAACCTCCAACCCAGCTTCCATCCCAACTTCCAACCCAACTTCCCACCCAACTTCCTACCCAACTACCAAGCCAACTTCCAACCCAACGTCCAAACCAACGTCCAACCCAACTCTCAACCCAACCTCCAACCAAACTCACAACACAACTTCCATCCCAAGTTCCAATCCAACTTCTAACCCAACTTTCAACCCAACTTCCAACCCAACTTACAACCCAACTTTCAACCCAACTTCCAACCAGACTCACATCTCAACTTCCAGTCCAATGTCCAACCCAACTTCCAACCTAACGTCCAACCCAAATTCCAACTCAGATTCCAACCCAACTTCCAACCTAACTTCCAACCCAAGTTCCAACCCAGCTTCCAACCCAACTTCCAACCCAACCTCCAGTCCAACTTCCAACCCAACTTCCAACCCAACTTTCAACCCAACTTCCATCTCAACTTCCAACCCAACGTCCATCCCAACTTACAACTCAACTTCCAACCCAACTTCCAACCCAAAGTCCAACCCAACTCCCAACCCACCTTCAAACCCAAATTCTAACCCAACTTCCAACCCAACTTGCAACGCAACTTCCAACCAACTTCCCAACCAACGTCCAACCCAGCTTCCAACCCAAGTTTCAACCCTACTTCCAACCCATCTTCCAACTTAACCTACAACCCAGCTTCCAGCAAAATTTTCAACCAGACTTCAAACCTTACATCCAACCCAACTTCTAACCCAAATTCCAACCCAACATCCCACCCAACTTCCAACCCAACTTCCAGCCCAATTTCCAACCCAACTTCCAACCCAACTACAAATCTAGCTTCCAACCCAACGCCCAACCCAACGTCCAACCCAACTCTCAACCCAACCTCCAACACAACTTCCATCCCAAGTTTCAGTCCAACTTCCAACCCAACTTCCAACCCAACTTCCAACCCAACTTACAACCCAACTTTCAACCCAACTTCCAACCAAACTCACATCTCAACTTACAGTCCAACGTCCAAACCAACCCAACTTCCAACTCAACTTCCAACCCAACTTCCAACTCAACTTCCAGCCCAACTTCCAACCCAGCTTCCAACCCAACTTCCAACCCAACCTCCAATCCAACTTCCAACCCAACTTCCAACCCAATTTTCAACCCAACTTCCATCTCAACTTCCAACCCAACTTCCATCCCAACTTCCAACTCAACTTCCAACCCAACTTCCAACCCAGAGTCCAACCCAACTTCCAACCCAACTTCCAACCCAATTTTCAACCCAACTTCCATCTCAACTTCCAACCCAACTTCCATCCCAACTTCCAACTCAACTTCCAACCCAACTTCCAACCCAGAGTCCAACCCAACTTCCAACCCAACTTTGAACCCAAATTCTAACCCAGCTTCCAACCCAAGTTCCAACGCAACTTCCAACCAACTTCCAAACGAACGTCCAACCCATCTTCCAACTCAACTTTCAACCCTACTTCCAACCCAACTTCCAACTTTACCTCCAATCCAGCTTCCAACAAAATTTCCGACCAGACTTCTAACCTTACATCCAACCCAAGTTCTAACCCAACTTCCAACATAGTTTTCATCCGATTTTCCATCCCAACTTCCAATCCAACTTCCATCTTAATTTATAGCCCACGTTCCAACCTAATTTTCAACCCAACTTCCAGCCCAACTTCCAACCCAACTTCCAACCCAACTTCTAACCCAACTTTCAACCCAACTTCCATCCCATCTTCCAGTCCAACTTCCAACCCAACTTCCAACCCAACTTCTAACCCAACTTTCACACCAACTTCCAACCCAACTTTCAACCCGACTTCTAATCCAAATACCAATTCAACATCCAATCCAACTTCCAACCCAAATTCCAACCCAACTTCCAACCCAACTCCCAACCCAACTTCCAACCCATGATCCATCCCAACTTCCATCCCAGCTTCCAACCCAACATCCAGCCCAACATCCAACCCAACTTCAAACCAAACTTCCAACCCAACTTCTAACCCAACATTGGGCCCCACTTCCAACCCAACTTCCAACCCAACTTCCAGCTCAACTACCAACCCAACTTCCAACCTAACGTCCAACCCAACTTCCAACCCAACATCCAACCCAACTTCCAACCCAAATTCCAACCCAACTTCCAACCCAACTTCCAACCCAGCTTCCAACCCAACTTACAACCCAGCTTACAACCCAACGTCCATCCCAACGTCCAACCAAACTTTGAACCCAACTTCCAACCCAACATCCATCATAACTCCCAACCCGGCTTCCCACCCAACTTCCAACCAAACTTCCAATCCAACTTTCAACCCAACTACCAAGCCAACTTCCAACCCAAGGTCTAACCCAACTTCCAACCCAATGTTTCACCCAACTTCCAACCCAACTTTCAGCCCAAATTCCAACCCAAATTCCAATCCAACTTCCAAGCCAACATCGAACCCAACTTCCAACCCAACTTCCAACCCAACGTCCAACCCAACTTCCATCCCAGCTTCCATCCCAACTTTCAACCCGGCCTCCAACCAAACATTCAACCCAGCTTCCAACCCAACTTCCAACCCATATTTCAATCCATCTTCCAACCTAACTTCCAACCAAACTTCCAACCAAGCATCCAACCAAACTTCCGACCCAACTTAAAACCTAACTTCAGCCCAACGTTTAAGCCAACTTCCAACCCAATATCCAACCCATCTCCCAACCAAGCTTCCAACCAAACATCCAACCTCACTTCCAATCCAACTTCCAACCCAAATTCGAACCCAACACCCAGAAGGACTTCCAACCCAACTTCCAATCCACCTTCCAACCCAACGTTTAAGCCAAATTCCAACCCAACTTCCAATCAAACTTCTAGCCCAACATCCAAACCATCTTCCAACCAAACAGCCAACCCAACATCCAACCCTACTTCCAACCCAACTTTCAGCCCAACTTAAAACCCAACTTCCAATCCAACTTCCAACCCAACTTCCAACCCAACTTCCAATCAAACTTCTAGCCCAACATCCAAACCATCTTCCAACCAAACAGCCAACCCAACATCCAACCCTACTTCCAACCCAACTTTCAGCCCAACTTAAAACCCAACTTCCAATCCAACTTCCAACCCAACTTCCAACCCAACTTTCCAACCCAACTTCAATCCCATTTTCCAGCCCAACTTCCGACCCAACTTCCAACCCAACTTCCATCCCAACTTCCAATCCAACTTCCCACCCAACTTCCAACCCAACTTTCAACCTAACTTCCAACCCAATTTCCAACAAAACTACCAAGCTAACTTCAAACCCGTCCAATCCAGCGTCCAACCCAGTTCTCAACCCAACCTCCAACCCAACTTCCATCCCAACTTCCAACCCAACTTCCAGCCAAACTTTCAACCCAACTTCCATCCCAAATTTCAACCCAACTTCCAACCAAACTCACATCTCAACTTACAGTCCAACGTCGAACCCAGCTTCCAACCTAACGTCCAACCCAACTTCCAACCCAACTTCCAACCAAACTTCCAACCTAACTTCCAACCCAACTTCTAACCCAGCTTCCAACCCAGATTCCAGTCCAACGTCCAACACAACTTCCAACCCAACTTCCAACCCAACTTCCAACCTAACTTCAAACCCAACTTTCAACCCAACTTCCATCCCAACTTCCAACCTAACTTCCATCCCAACTTCTAACTCAACTTCCAACCCAACTTCCAACCCAACATCCAACCCAACTACCAACCATATTTCAAATCCAACTTCCAACCCAACTTTCAACCCTACTTCCAACCCAACTTCCAACCCAACCTCCAACCCAGATTCCAACGAAAGTTCCGACCAGATTTCTAACCCAACTTCCAACCCAACGTCCAACCCAACTACTAACTCAATTTCCAACCTAATTCCTATCCTAATTTCCATCCCAACTTCCTTCCCAATTTCCTATCCCACTTGCATCCCAGCTTCCAACCCAAGTTTCAAAGCGATTCCCGACCCAACTTCCAACCCAACTTCCAACCCAACTTCCAACCCAACATCCAACCCAACTTCCAACCCAACTTCCAATCCAAGTTCCAACTCAACTTCCAACCCAATTTCCAACCCAGCTTCTAACCCATCTTCCAGTCCAACTTCCAACCCAACTTGCAACCCAACATCCAACCCAGCTTTCAACCCAACTTCCAACCCAAATTTCAACCCAATTTCTAATCCAAATTCCAATCCAAAATTCAATCAAACTTCAAGCCCAACTTCCAACCCAACTTCCAACCCAACTTCCACCCCAAGTTCCAACCCAACTTCCATCCCAACTTCCATACCAACTTCCAATCCAACTTCCAACCCAACTTCCAACCCAACTTCCAACTTAACTTCTAACCCAACTTCTAACCAAACATCCTGCCGCACTTCCAACCCAACTGCAAGACCAACTTCCAACCCAACTTCCAACCCAACTTCCAACGCAACTTCCAACCGAAGTTCCAACCCAACATCCAACCCAACATCCAGCCCAACCTCCAACCCAGCGTCCAACCCAACTTCCAACCCAACTTCTAACGCAACGTCCATCCCAACTTCCAACCCAACTTTCAACCCAACTTCCAACCCAACTTCTATCCCAACTTCCAATCCAACTTCCAACCCAACTTCCAACCCAACATCCAACCCAACTTCCAAACCAACTTCCAACCCAACTACCAACCCAACATCCAATCCACAGTCCAACCCAAATTCCAACCCAACTTTTAACCAAAAACTTCCAACCCAACTTTCAGCCAATCCTCCAACCCAACTTCCAACCCAACTTCCAAACCAACTTCCATCCCAACTTCCAACCCAGCTTCCAACCCAACTTCCATCACAACATTCAACCCAGGTTCCATCACAACTTTCAACCCAGGTTCAAACCCAACTTTCAACCCAGCTTTCAACCAAACTTCCAACCCAACTTCTAACCTAACTTCCAGCCCAACGTTTAAGCCAACTTCCAACACAACATCCAAACCAGCTTCCAACCAAACTTCCAATCGAACATCCAACCCAACTTCCAACTTAACTTCCAACCCAACTTCCAACCCAACTTCTAACCCAAATTCCAGAACAACTTACAACCCAACTTCCAATCAACCTTCCAACCCAACTTCCAACCCAAATGCCAACCCAACTTCAAAAGCAACCTCCAACCCAACATCCAGCCCAACTTTCCAACCCAACGTCAAACCCAAATTCCAACGAAACGTCCAACCCAACGTCCAACCCAACTTCCGATCCAACTTCCAGCCCAGCTTCCAACCCAACTTCGAACCCAACATCCAACCCAACTTCAAACCCAACTTCCAACCCAACTTCCAACCCAACGTCCAATCCAACTTCCAACCCACCTTCCAACCCAACTTGCAACCCAACTTCCAACCTTACTTCCAGCCCAACTTCCAATCCAACTTCCAACCCAACATCCAACCCAAACTTCAACCCAAATTCCAACCCAGATTCCAACCCAACTTCCAATCCAACTTCCAACCCAACTTTTAACCCAACTTTCAACCCAATTTCATCCCAACTTCCATCCCAATTTCCAGCCCAACTTCCTACCCAGCTTCCAACCCAACTTTCAACCCAACTTCTAATCGAACTTCCAGCCCCACTTCCAACCCAACTTCCAAACAAACTTCCAACAAAACATGGAACCCAGATTCCAACCCAACTTCCAACCCAACTTCCAACCCAACTTTCAACCCAACTTCCATCTCAACTTCCATCCCAGCTTCCAGACCAACTTCCAACCCAACATCCAACCCAACTTCCAACCCAACTTCCAACCTTAATTCCAACCCAACTTCCAATCGAACTTCCAATCCAGCTTCCAACCCAACTTCCAACCCAATAGTTGACCCAACTTCCAATCCTACTATCAACCCAACTTTCAACCCAACCTCCAACCCAACATCCAACCCAAATTCCAACTCAACTCCCAATCCATCTTCCAACCCAACTTCCAACCCAACTTCCAATCCAGCTTCTAATCCGGCTTCAAACCCAACTTCCAACCCAACTTCGAACCCAACTTCTAACCCAACTTCCAACCTTACTTCCACCCCAACTTCCAATCCAACTCCCAACCAGACATCCGACCCAACCTTCAACCCAACTTCAAACCCAAATTCCAACCCAACTTCCAATCTAACTTCCAACCCAACTCCCAACCCAACATCCACATCAACTTCCAACCCAACTTCCAACCCAACCTTCATCCCAACTTCCATCCCAACTTCCAACCCAACTTCCAACCCAACTTCCAACCCAACTTCTAATCCAAGTGATTAGAAGTTCGGTTACACCATAGCACACTTGAGATACACCATAGCACAGATGAGATACACCATAGCACACATCAGATACACCATGGACACATAAGAAACAACATAGGCACATGTGACACACCATATGAGCATGAGATACACCATAGGTGCATGAAATACACCATAGGCGCATGAGATACACCATAGGCACCTGGGATACACCATAGGCACATGAGATACACCGTAGGCACATGAAATACACCATAGGCACATGATATACACCATAGACGCATGAGATATACCATAGGCGCATGAGATACACCATAGGCACATGAAATACACCATAGGCACATGATATACACCATAGACGCATGAGATATACCATAGGCTCATGCGATACACCATAGGCGCATGAGATACACCATAGGTGCATGAGATACACCATATGCGCATGAGATACACCATAGGGAAATGAGATACACCATAGGCAAATGCGATACACCATAGGTGCATGAGATATACAACGGGCCCATGAGATACACCATGGACGCATGAGATACACCATAGGCACATGAGATACACCATATACGCATGAGATACACCATATGCGCATGCAATACACCATAGGCGCATGAGATACACCATAGGTACATGAGATACACCATAGGCGTATGCGATACACCATAGGTACATGAGATACACCATAGGCACGTGAGATACACCAGAGGCGCATGAGATAAACAGTAGGCACATGAGATACACCATAGGTGCATGCGATACACCATAGGCGCATGAGATACATCAAAGGCACATGAGATATACCATATGCGCATGAGATATACCATAGGGACATGAGGTACACCATAGGGGCATGAGATACACCATAGGCGCATGGGATACACCATAGACACATGAGATAGACCATAGGCCCATGCGATACACCATAGGCGCATGACATACTCCATATGTACATGAGATAGACCATAGGCACATGAGATACACCATGGGTGCTTGGGATACACCATATGTGCATGAGATACACCAAAGGCGCATGAGCTACACCATATGTGCATGAGAGACACTATAGGCGCGTGAGTTACACCATATGCGCATGAGATACACCATAGGTACATGAGATACACCATAGGCACATGAGATACACCATAGGCACATGAGATATATCATAGGTGCATGAGATACACCATAGGCACATGATCTACACCATAGGCACATGAGATACACCATAGACACACAATTTACACCATATGCGCATAAGATACACCATGGGCGCAAGAGATTCATTAAAGGTGCATGCGATATACCATAGGCATATGCGATACACCATTGCACACATGAGATACACCATATGCACATGAGATACACCATAGGTACATGCGATACACCATATGTGCATGAGGTACACCATATGCACATAAGATAGTCCATGGGCACATAAGATACACTTTAGCCGCATGCCATACACCATAGGCACGTGAGCGGCACCATAGACACATCAGATACACCATAGGCACATAAGATACATCATAGGCACTTGAGATATACCAGAGGCGCATGAGATACACCATAGGTACATACGATACACCATAGGCGCATGAGATGCATCATATGCCCATGAGATACACCATATGCGCATGAGGTACTCCATAGGCGCATGGGATACGCCTTAGGTACATGAGATACACCATAGGGCGCATGAGATACACCATAGGCACAGAGATATACCATAGGCACATGAGATACACCATAGGTGCATGAAATACACCATAGGCGCATGAGATACACCATAGGCACATGAGATACACCATAGGCACATGAGATACACCCTAGGCACATGTGATACACCATAGGCACATGAGATACACCGTAGTCACATGAGATACACCATGTCCACATGAGATACACCATATGAATATGAGAAACACCATAGGCGCATGAGAATTACCATAGGCACATGAGATACACCATAGCCACATGAGATAGACCATGGGCGCATGCGATACACCATAGGCACATGAGATATACCATATGCACATGAGATACACCAGAGGCACATGAGATACACCAAAGGCGCATGCGATACGCCATATGCACACGAGATACACCATAGGTGCATGAGATACACCATAGGCGCATGAGATATACCATAGGCACATGCGATATACCATATGCACATGAGATACACCATAGGCGCATGAGATACACCATGGGCGCATGCGATACACCATAGGCACATGAGATATACCATATGCACATGAGATACACCAGAGGCACATGAGATACACCAAAGGCGCATGCGATACGCCATATGCACACGAGATACACCATAGGTGCATGAGATACACCATAGGCGCATGAGATATACCATAGGCACATGCGATATACCATATGCACATGAGATACACCATAGGCGCATGAGATACACCAGAGGTGCATGAGATAAACCATAGGTGCATGAGATACACCGTATGCACATGAGACACACAATAGGCACGTGATATACACCATAGGCACATGACATACACCATAGGTACATGAGATACACCATATACACATGAGATACATCATATGTGCATGAGATACACCATAGGCATATGAGATACACCATAGGAAAATGAGATACACCATAAGCGTATGGGATACACCAGAGGCACATGAGATACAGCATAGGAGCATGAGATACACAATACGCACATGAGATACATCATAGGCATGTGAGATACTCCATAGGCACATGAGATACACCATAGGTACATGAGATACACCATAGGCACATGCGACACACCATAGGCGCATTAGATACACCATGGGTGCATGAGATACACCATAGGCACATGAGATACGCCACATGCACATGAGATACACCACATGTGCATGAGATACACCATAGATGCATGATACACACCATAGGCCCATGAGATACACCATAGCACACATGCGATACACCATAGGCACGTGAGATACATTGTAGGCGCATGAGATACACCATAAGCACATGAGATAGACCATATGCACATGAGATAGACCACAGGCACATGAGATATACCACAGGCACCATAGCTGCGGCACCCTAGCTGTACCATAGCTGCGCCCAAGCTGCGTCTCAGTTGTGTCCTTGGTGTGCCCTAGTTGCACCCTAGTTGCGCCCTAGTTGCACCTTAGTTGTGCTTCAATTGCGCGTGGTGAAGCCCTGAGCATGCCCTAATCACGCCCTCATTGCTTCATAATTGCGCCCTTGTTGTGCCTTAGTTGTCCCCTGGTTCCGCCCCAATTCCGCCCTAGTCATGCCCTAGTTGTGCCCTAGTTGCGTCCTGGTTGTGCCATAGTTGTGCTGTAGTTAGACCGTTGTTGGACTCTTGTTCAGCCTAGCTGCGCCCTGGTTGCACCCTAGCTGCACCCTAGCTGCGCCCTAGCTGCGCCCTAGTTGCGCCCTAGTTGTGTCCTAGTTATGCCGTAAATGCACCCTAGTTGCGCCCTAGATACGCACTAGTTGTGCACTAGCTGCACCCTAGCTGCGCCCTAGTTACGCCCTAGCTGCGTTCTAGCTACACCTTGGTTGTGCCCTAATTGTACCCAAATTGCACCCTGCTTTTGCCCTTGTTACGCGCTTGTTGTTCTTTAGGTGTGCCATGTTGGCGCCATGGTCGCGCCCTAGTCGTGCCTACTCGCGCCCTAGTTGCTCATAAGTTGCACACTAGTTGCACCCTAGTAGCTCCCTAGTTTCGCCCTAGGTGCGCCCTAGTTGCTCAGTAGTTGCACCCTAGTTGCACCCTAGTAGCTCCCTAGTTTCGCCCTAGTTGCACCATAGTTGCACCCTAGTAGCTCCCTAGTTTCGCCCTGGTTGCGGAGTGGTGCCAACTGGCTGCGAAGCGGTGCGAACTGGTTGAGGAGTGGTGCGAACTTGTTGCAGAGTGGTGCGAATTGGCTGCGGAGTGGTACGTACTGGTTGCGGAGTGGTGCGAACTGGTTGCGGAAGTGGTGTGAACCGGCTGCGGGATGGTGCGAACTGGTTGCGCAGTGGTGCGAACTGGTTGCGGAGTGCTGCGACTGGTTGCGGAGTGGTGCGAACTGGTCGCAGAGTGGTGCAAACTGGTTGCGGAGTGGTGCAAACTGGTTGCAGAGTGGTGCGAACTGGTTCCAGAGTGGTGCAAACTGGTTTGTGAGTGGTGCAAACTGGTTGCGGAGTGGTGCCAACCGGCTGCGGAGTAGTGGAAACTGGTTGCGGAGTGGTGCAAACTGGTTGCTGAGCGGTGCGAACTGGTCGCGGAGTGCTGTGAACTGGTCGCGGAGTGGTGCGAACTGGTCACGGAGTGGTGCGAACGGGTTGCGCAGTGGTGCAAACGGGTTGCAAAGGGGTGCGAACTGGTTGCCGAGTGGTGTGGCCTGGTTCCGAAGTGGTGTGAACTGGTTGCGGACTGGTGCGAAATCGTTGCGGAGTTGTGCGAACTGGTTGTGGAGTGGTGCGAACTGGTTGCGGAGTGGTGCGAACTGGTCGCGGAGTGGTGCGAACTGGTTGCGGAGTGGTGAGAACTGGTTGCGGAGAGGTGCAAACTGTTCGCGGAGTATTGCGAACTAGTCATGGACTGGTGCAAACTGGTCGCGGAGTGGTGCGAACGGGTTGCGGAGTGGTGTGAACTGGTTGAGGAGTGGTGCAAACAGGTTGCGGAGTGGTGTGAACTGGTTGCGGAGTGGTACTAACTGGTTACGGAGTGGTGGGAACTGGTTCAGAGTGGTGCGAACTGGTTGTGAAGTGGTGCGAACGGGTTTCGGAGTGGTGCGAACTGGTTGCGGAGTGGTGTGAACTGGTTGCAGTGTGGTGCCAATTAGTAGCGGAGTGGTGGAAACTGGTTGCGGAGTGGTATGAACTGGTTGCGGTTTGGTGCGAACTGGTTGTGGAGTGGTGAGAACTGGTTGCGGAGTGGTGCGAACTGTTCGTGGAGTAATGCGAACTAGTCGCGGAGTGGTGCAAACCGGTCGCAGAGTGGTGCGAACTGGTTGCGGAGTGGTGAGAACTGGTTGCGCAGTGGTACGAACAGGTTGCGGAGTGGTGTGAACTGGTTGCGGATTGGTGCGAACTGGTTGCGGAGTGGTGCGAACTGGTTCAGAATGGTGCGAACTGGTTGCGGGGTGGTGCGAACTCGTTGCGGAGTGGTGCCAACTGGTTGCGGAGTGGTGTGAACTGGTTGCGGAGTGGTGCGAACTGGTTGCAGAGTGGTGCCAACTGGTTGCGGAGTGGTGCGAACGGGTTGCTGAGTGGTTTGAACTGGTTGCAGAGTGGTGCAAAGTAGTTGCGGAGTGGTGCGAAGTGGTTGCGGAGTCGTACGAACTGGTTGCGGAGTGGTGCGAACTGATTGCCGAGTGGTGCGAACTGGTTGCGGAGTGGTGCGCACTGGTTGCAGAGTGGTGCCAACTGGTTGCGGAGTGGTGCGAACGGGTTGCTGAGTGGTTTGAACTGGTTGCAGAGTGGTGCAAAGTAGTTGCGGAGTGGTGCGAAGTGGTTGCGGAGTCGTACGAACTGGTTGCGGAGTGGTGCGAACTGATTGCCGAGTGGTGCGAACTGGTTGCGGAGTGGTGCGCACTGGTTGCAGAGTGGTGCCAACTGGTTGCGGAGTGGTGCGAACGGGTTGCTGAGTGGTTTGAACTGGTTGCAGAGTGGTGCAAAGTAGTTGCGGAGTGGTGCGAAGTGGTTGCGGAGTCGTACGAACTGGTTGCGGAGTGGTGCGAACTGATTGCCGAGTGGTGCGAACTGGTTGCGGAGTGGTGCGCACTGGTTGCAGAGTGGTGCCAACTGGTTGCGGAGTGGTGCGAACGGGTTGCTGAGTGGTTTGAACTGGTTGCAGAGTGGTGCAAAGTAGTTGCGGAGTGGTGCGAAGTGGTTGCGGAGTCGTACGAACTGGTTGCGGAGTGGTGCGAACTGATTGCCGAGTGGTGCGAACTGGTTGCGGAGTGGTGCGCACTGGTTGCAGAGTGGTGCCAACTGGTTGCGGAGTGGTGCGAACGGGTTGCTGAGTGGTTTGAACTGGTTGCAGAGTGGTGCAAAGTAGTTGCGGAGTGGTGCGAAGTGGTTGCGGAGTCGTACGAACTGGTTGCGGAGTGGTGCGAACTGATTGCCGAGTGGTGCGAACTGGTTGCGGAGTGGTGCGCACTGGTTGCAGAGTGGTGCCAACTGGTTGCGGAGTGGTGCGAACGGGTTGCTGAGTGGTTTGAACTGGTTGCAGAGTGGTGCAAAGTAGTTGCGGAGTGGTGCGAAGTGGTTGCGGAGTCGTACGAACTGGTTGCGGAGTGGTGCGAACTGATTGCCGAGTGGTGCGAACTGGTTGCGGAGTGGTGCGCACTGGTTGCAGAGTGGTGCCAACTGGTTGCGGAGTGGTGCGAACGGGTTGCTGAGTGGTTTGAACTGGTTGCAGAGTGGTGCAAAGTAGTTGCGGAGTGGTGCGAAGTGGTTGCGGAGTCGTACGAACTGGTTGCGGAGTGGTGCGAACTGATTGCCGAGTGGTGCGAACTGGTTGCGGAGTGGTGCGCACTGGTTGCAGAGTGGTGCCAACTGGTTGCGGAGTGGTGCGAACGGGTTGCTGAGTGGTTTGAACTGGTTGCAGAGTGGTGCAAAGTAGTTGCGGAGTGGTGCGAAGTGGTTGCGGAGTCGTACGAACTGGTTGCGGAGTGGTGCGAACTGATTGCCGAGTGGTGCGAACTGGTTGCGGAGTGGTGCGCACTGGTTGCAGAGTGGTGCCAACTGGTTGCGGAGTGGTGCGAACGGGTTGCTGAGTGGTTTGAACTGGTTGCAGAGTGGTGCAAAGTAGTTGCGGAGTGGTGCGAAGTGGTTGCGGAGTCGTACGAACTGGTTGCGGAGTGGTGCGAACTGATTGCCGAGTGGTGCGAACTGGTTGCGGAGTGGTGCGCACTGGTTGCAGAGTGGTGCCAACTGGTTGCGGAGTGGTGCGAACGGGTTGCTGAGTGGTTTGAACTGGTTGCAGAGTGGTGCAAAGTAGTTGCGGAGTGGTGCGAAGTGGTTGCGGAGTCGTACGAACTGGTTGCGGAGTGGTGCGAACTGATTGCCGAGTGGTGCGAACTGGTTGCGGAGTGGTGCGCACTGGTTGCAGAGTGGTGCCAACTGGTTGCGGAGTGGTGCGAACGGGTTGCTGAGTGGTTTGAACTGGTTGCAGAGTGGTGCAAAGTAGTTGCGGAGTGGTGCGAAGTGGTTGCGGAGTCGTACGAACTGGTTGCGGAGTGGTGCGAACTGATTGCCGAGTGGTGCGAACTGGTTGCGGAGTGGTGCGCACTGGTTGCAGAGTGGTGCCAACTGGTTGCGGAGTGGTGCGAACGGGTTGCTGAGTGGTTTGAACTGGTTGCAGAGTGGTGCAAAGTAGTTGCGGAGTGGTGCGAAGTGGTTGCGGAGTCGTACGAACTGGTTGCGGAGTGGTGCGAACTGATTGCCGAGTGGTGCGAACTGGTTGCGGAGTGGTGCGCACTGGTTGCAGAGTGGTGCCAACTGGTTGCGGAGTGGTGCGAACGGGTTGCTGAGTGGTTTGAACTGGTTGCAGAGTGGTGCAAAGTAGTTGCGGAGTGGTGCGAAGTGGTTGCGGAGTCGTACGAACTGGTTGCGGAGTGGTGCGAACTGATTGCCGAGTGGTGCGAACTGGTTGCGGAGTGGTGCGCACTGGTTGCAGAGTGGTGCCAACTGGTTGCGGAGTGGTGCGAACGGGTTGCTGAGTGGTTTGAACTGGTTGCAGAGTGGTGCAAAGTAGTTGCGGAGTGGTGCGAAGTGGTTGCGGAGTCGTACGAACTGGTTGCGGAGTGGTGCGAACTGATTGCCGAGTGGTGCGAACTGGTTGCGGAGTGGTGCGCACTGGTTGCAGAGTGGTGCCAACTGGTTGCGGAGTGGTGCGAACGGGTTGCTGAGTGGTTTGAACTGGTTGCAGAGTGGTGCAAAGTAGTTGCGGAGTGGTGCGAAGTGGTTGCGGAGTCGTACGAACTGGTTGCGGAGTGGTGCGAACTGATTGCCGAGTGGTGCGAACTGGTTGCGGAGTGGTGCGCACTGGTTGCAGAGTGGTGCCAACTGGTTGCGGAGTGGTGCGAACGGGTTGCGGAGTGGTGCGAACTGGCTACGGAGTGGCGCGAACTGGTTGCAGAGTGGTGCAAACTGGTTGCAGAGTGGTGCGAACTGGTAGTGGAGTGGTGCGAATTGGTTGCGCAGAGGTGCGAACTGGTTGCGGAGTAGCGCGAACTGGTTGCGGAGTGGTGCGAACTGGTCGCGGAGTGGTGCGAACTGGTTGCGGAGTGGTTCGACCTCGTTGCGGAGTGATGGAAACTGGTTACGGAGTGGTGCGAACTGGTTACGGAGTGGTGCGAACTGGTTGCGGAGTGGTGAACCGGCTGCGGAGTTGTCCAAACTGGTTGCGGAGAGGTGCGACCTGGTTGCGGAGTGGTGCAATCTGGTTGCGGAGTGGTGCGAACGGGTTGCTGAGTGGTTTGAACTGGTTGCAGAGTGGTGCAAAGTAGTTGCGGAGTGGTGCGAAGTGGTTGCGGAGTCGTACAAACTGGTTGTGGAGTGGTGCGAACTGGTTGCGGAGTGGTGCGAACTGGTGGCGGAGTGGTACAAACTTGTTGCGGAGTGGTGCAAACTGGTTGCAGAGTAGTGCAAACTGGTTGCGGGGTGGTGCAAACGGGTTGCAGAATGGTGCGAGCTGGTTGCGGAGTGGCGCGCGCTGGTTGCGGAGTGGTGCGAACTGGTTGCGGATTGGTGCGAACTGGTCGCGGAGTGGTGCGAACTGGTTGCGGAGTGGTGCAAACTGGTTGCGGAAAGGTGCGAACTGGTTGCAGAGTGGTGCGAACTGGTTGCGGAGTGGTGCGAACGGGTTGCGGAGTGGTGCGAACTGGTTGCGGAGTGGTACGAACTGGTTGCGGAGAGGTGCAAACTGGTTGCGGAGTGGTGCGAACTGGTTACGGAGTGGTGCGAACTGGTTGCTGAGTGGTGAGAACTGGTTGCGGAGTGGTGCGGACTGGCTGCGGAGTGGTGTGAATTGGTTGCATAGTGGTGCGAACTGGTTGCGGAGTGGAGCGAACTGGTTGCGGAGTGTTACGAACTGGTTGCGGAGTGGTGCGAACTGGTTGCGGAGTGGTTCGAACTGGTTATGGATTGGCGCGAACTGGTTGCGGAGTGGTGTGAACTGGTTGTTGAGCTGGTTGCGGATTTGTGAACCAGTTGCGGAGTTGTCCAAACTGGTTGCGGAGTGGTGCCAACTGGTTTCGGAGTGGTGCCCACTGGTTGCGGATTGGTGCGAACTGGTTGCTGAGTGGTGCGAACTGGTTCTGCAACCAGTTCGCACCACTCCGCAACCGGTTCGCACCACTCCGCAACCAGTTCGCACCACTCTGCAACCAGCGTACCACTCCGCAACCAGTTCGCACCACTCCACATCCTGTTCGCACCACTCCACAACCAGTTAGCACGAGTCCGCAACCAGCTCACACCAATCCGCAACCAGTTCGCACCACTCCGCAACCAGTTCGCACCCCTTCGCAGCCCGATTGCACCACTTTGTAACCCGTTTACACCACTCCACAACCAGTTTGCACCACTCCGCGACCAGTTCGCACCATTCTGCGACCAGTTCGCACCACTCCGCGACCAGTTCGCACCACTCAGCGACCGGTTCGTTCCACTCCGCAACCAGTTTCGACCACTCCGCAACCAGATCGCACCACTCCACAACCAGTTCACACCACTCTGCAACCAGTTTGACCACTCCGCAACCAGTTCGCACCACTCCGCAACCAGATCGCACCACTCCACAACCAGTTCACACCACTCTGCAACCAGTTTGACCACTCCGCAACCAGTTCGCACCACTCTGAAACCAGTTCGCACCACTCCGCAACCAGTTCACCATTCCGCAACCAGGTTGCACCACTCCGCAACCATTTCGCAACACTCCGCAACCACTTTGCACCACTCCGCAACCAGTTCGCACCACCCCGCAACCAGTTCGCACGACTCCGCAACTAGTTCCCACCACTCCGCAACCAGTTGGCACCACTCCGCAGCCAGTTTGCACCACTCCACAACCAGTTCGCACCACTCCACAGCTAGTTTGCACCACTCTGCAGCCAGTTTGCACCACTCCGCAACCTGTGTGCACCACCCCGCAACCAGCTCGCACCACTCCGCAACCAGTTCGCACCACTCCGCAGCCAGTTCGCACCACTCCGCAACCAGTTCACACCACTCGGCAACCACTTCGCACCACTCCGCAGCCAGTTCCTACCAATGCGCAACCAGCTCGCACCACTCCGTAACCAGTACGCACCACTCCGCAACCAGTTCGCACCACTCCTCAACCAGTTTGCACCACTCCTCAACCAGTTCGCACCACTCCACAACCAGTTCGCACCACTCAGCAACCAGTTCGCACCCCTTCGCAACCCGTTCGCACCACTCGCAACCCATTTGCACCATGCCGCAACCAGTTCGCACCACTCCGCGACCAGTTCGCACCACTTTGCGACCAGTTCGCACCACTCTGTGACCAGTTCGCACCACTCAGCGACCAGTTCGCACCACTCTGCAACCAGTTCCCACCACTTCGCAACCAGTTCGCACAACTCCGCAACCTTTTTGCACCACTCCGCAGCCAGTTCGCACCACTCCGCAGCACGTTCGCACCACTCCGCAACCAGTTCGCACCACTCCGCAGCCAGTTCGCACCACTCCGCAACCAGTTCGCACCACTCCGCGACCAGTTCGCACCACTCCGCGACCAGTTCGCACCACTCCGCGACCAGTTCGCACCACTCCGCGACCAGTTCGCACCACTCCGCGACCAGTTCGCACCACTCCGCGACCAGTTCGCACCACTCCGCGACCAGTTCGCACCACTCCGCGACCAGTTCGCACCACTCCGCGACCAGTTCGCACCACTCCGCGACCAGTTCGCACCACTCCGCGACCAGTTCGCACCACTCCGCGACCAGTTCGCACCACTCCGCGACCAGTTCGCACCACTCCGCGACCAGTTCGCACCACTCCGCGACCAGTTCGCACCACTCCGCGACCAGTTCGCACCACTCCGCGACCAGTTCGCACCACTCCGCGACCAGTTCGCACCACTCCGCGACCAGTTCGCACCACTCCGCGACCAGTTCGCACCACTCCGCGACCAGTTCGCACCACTCCGCGACCAGTTCGCACCACTCCGCGACCAGTTCGCACCACTCCGCGACCAGTTCGCACCACTCCGCGACCAGTTCGCACCACTCCGCGACCAGTTCGCACCACTCCGCGACCAGTTCGCACCACTCCGCGACCAGTTCGCACCACTCCGCGACCAGTTCGCACCACTCCGCGACCAGTTCGCACCACTCCGCGACCAGTTCGCACCACTCCGCGACCAGTTCGCACCACTCCGCGACCAGTTCGCACCACTCCGCGACCAGTTCGCACCACTCCGCGACCAGTTCGCACCACTCCGCGACCAGTTCGCACCACTCCGCGACCAGTTCGCACCACTCCGCGACCAGTTCGCACCACTCCGCGACCAGTTCGCACCACTCCGCGACCAGTTCGCACCACTCCGCGACCAGTTCGCACCACTCCGCGACCAGTTCGCACCACTCCGCGACCAGTTCGCACCACTCCGCGACCAGTTCGCACCACTCCGCGACCAGTTCGCACCACTCCGCGACCAGTTCGCACCACTCCGCGACCAGTTCGCACCACTCCGCAACCAGTTCACCACTCCGCAACCAGGTGGCACCACTCCGCAACCAGTTCGCACCACTCCGCAACCACTTCGCACCACTCCCCAACTACTTCGCACCACTCTGTAACCAGTTCGCACGACTCCGCAACCAGTTCCCACCACTCCGCAACCAGTTCGCACCACTCCGCAACCAGTTCGCACCACTCAGCAACCAGTTTGTACACTCCACGGCTAGTTCGCACCACTGTGCAACCAGTTCGCACCACTCCACAACCACTGTGCACCACTCCGCAAACAGTTTGCACTACTCCGCAGCCAGTTCGCACCACTCCGAAACTAGTTTGCACCACTCCGGAACCAGTTCTCAAATTCCGCAGCCAGTTCGTACCACTCCGTAACAAATTTTCACCACCCCTTAACCAGTACGAACCACTCCGCAACCCGTTCGCACCACTCTGCAACCAGTTCGCACCACTCCGCAACCAGTTCGCACAACTGCGCAACCAGTTTGCACCACACCGCAACCAGTTGGCACCACTCCGCAACCAGTTCGCACCACTTTGTGACCACTTTGCACCACTCCGCAAACAGTTTGCACAACCCCGCAACCGATTCGCACCACTCCGCTTCCAGTTCGCACCACTCCACAACCAGTTTGTACCAATCCGCAACCAGTTTGCACCACTCCGCAACCAGCTCGCAACACTCCGCAACCAGTTCACACCACTCCGCAACCAGTTCGCACCACTCCACAACCAGTTCACACCACTCTGCGACCAGTTCGCACCACTCCGCAACCAGTTCACACCCCTTCGCAACCCGTTTGCACCACTCGCAACCTGTTTGCACCACTCCGCAACCAGTTCGCACCACTCCGCGACCAGTTCGCACCACTCTGCAACCAGTTCGCACCACTCCGTGACCAGTTTGCACCACTCAGCGACCAGTTCGCACGACTCCGCAACCAGTTCCCACCAGTGCGCAACCAGTTCAATTGTTTGGAGATACTTGTTGTTAAATAGCATGTTCAAAGACCTTCAATAAGCAGTGATACAGTGTGGGTACCATGCACAATGACCATCCAAAGTAGGCACATGTCACTGACCATGACCACAGAATCTCACTTTGTTTGGTGATCTTTGACTACTCTTGATACGAGTGACAAATGGTTAGAGGGGGAAACAATGGTTTGGGAGTACTAGGTATCAGTTATCAAGAACAAAGATCTTAAAAAAGTAGTGGCAAGGTGTGGCTACCATGCACAATGAGCAACCAAAGTAGAAATGTGTCACTGACCATGCGCAAAGGATTTCACTATGGGTGGTCAACGTTGACAACTCATAACAGAAGTCACAAAAGGTCAGAGGGGGAAACAGTGGTTTGGAATACTAAAGTACACATATGTCACTGACCAAAACATAAGAAGTTCACTATGTATGGTCATTGTTGACATGGCATAATACGAGTCACAAATGGTCAGAGGGGGAAGCAACGGTTTGGAAATACTAGTCATCGACTACCAAGTATAGAGACCTTCAATGAGCAGTGGCACGGTGTGGCTACCATGCACAATGACCAACCAAAGTAGGCATATGTCACTGACCATGACCGAAGAATTTCAATGTATGTGGCCAAAGTTGACAACTCATACGAGCCACAAATGGTCAGAGGGGGAAACAATGGTTTGGGAATACTAGTTATCAAATAGCAAGTACAAATACCGTCAACAACTAGTGACTCTGGGTGGCTACCATGCACAATGACCAACCAAAGTAGGCATATGTCATTGTCCATGACCAAAGAATTTCACAGTGTGGTAAACGTTGACAACTCTTTAAGTGAGTCACAACAGGTCAGAGGGGGAAACAATGGTTTGGGAATACTAGTTGTTAACTAGCAAGTACAAAGACCTTCCATAATTAGTGGTACGGTGGGGCTACCATGTACAATGACCAACCAAAGTAGACATATGTCACTAATCATGACCAAATAATCTCACTATGTGTGGTCAACGTTGACAATTCATAGTATAAGTCACAAATGGTCAGAGGGGGGAACAATGGTTGGGGATTACTAGTTTTCGACAAGCAAGTACAAAGACCTTTATTAATTATAGGCACGGTGTGGCTACCATGCACAACGACCAACCAAAGTAGGCATATGTCATTGACCATGACCAAATAATTTCACTCTGTGTGTTCAGCGGTGACAGCTCATAATACAAGTCACAAATGGTCAGAGGGGGAAACACTGGTTAGGAAATACTATTTATCTATTAGCAAGGACAAAGACCATCAACAAGCAGTGGCCCATTGTGGCTACCATGGACAATGACCAACCAAAGTAGGCATATGTCACTGACCATGGCCAATAAAACTGGAACCAGCCCAATACAACTGGAGCAAACCCAATACAAGTGAAGCAAGCCAAAGACAACTTGAGCTAGGCCAAGACAACTGGAGCAATCAAAAGACAACTTGAGCACGGCCAAGACAACTGGGGCAAGCCATAGTATAGAGTTGTAGCAACTTGTACGGAGTTGTACGGTGTTGTACGGAGTTGTATGGTGTTTTCCAGAGTTGTACAGAGTTGTACGGAGTTGTATGGAGTTGTACATAGTTGTACGGAGTTGTACAGACTTGTACAAAGTTGTACGGAGTTTTACGGAGTTGTAGCGAGTTGTACGGAGTTGTAGCAAGTACGGAGTTGTACTTAGTTTATCGGATTTAGAAGGAGTTGTACAAAGTTTGACGGAGTTGTATGGAGTTGTACGGAGTTGTACAGTTTTGTGCACATTTATACAGAGCTATATAGAGATGTACACAGCTGTACAGAGCTGTACGGAGCTATACGGAGTTGTAGTGAGTCGTACCAAGTTCTAGGGAGATGTACAGAGTTGTACAAAGTTGTAAGGAGCTTAAAGGAGTTGTGCGGAGTAGTACAGAGTTGTACTGAGCAGTACCGCGTTGTTCGCAGTTGTAGCCATTTGTACAGGGTTGTATTGAGTTGTACGGAGCTGTGCGGAGCTGTACGGAGTTGTACGGGGTTGTACGGGGTTGTATGGAGTTATGCGGAGTTGTATGGAAATGTATGGAGTTGTACAGAGTTGTACAGAGTTATGCAAAGTGGTACAAAGTTGTACGGAGTTGTACGGACTTGGACGGAGTTATACAGAGCTATACAAAGTTGTACGGGGTTGTACATAATTGAACGGAGTTGTACAGAGTAGTACAAAGATGTACGGCGCTGTGTAGCGTTGTGCGTAGTTGTAC
The DNA here is from genome assembly GCA_023375785.1 of Penium margaritaceum. Lineage (NCBI taxonomy): Eukaryota > Viridiplantae > Streptophyta > Zygnematophyceae > Desmidiales > Peniaceae > Penium > Penium margaritaceum. Next base: position 137,979 of record SZWC01000257.1, on the reverse strand, counting down.
ACAGATGTACGGAGTTGTACGGAGTTGTACAAAGTTGTCCGAGAATTTAGCAAATTTTACGTATCTGAATGAAGTTGTTCATAGTTATACGGAGTTGAATGGAGTTGTACATTTTTGTATGGAGTTGTACGGAGTTGTGCGGAGTTATACAGAGTTGTAAGGAATTGTAAGGAGTTAAGCAAATTTGTACGGAGTTTTACAAAAATGTACAGAGTTTTACAGGGTTGCATAGAGTTGTACACATTTGTACGGAGTTGTACAGACTTGTACGGAGTTGAACGGAGTTGTATGGAGTTGTATGGAGTTACACACAGTTGTAGAGCGTTGTACGGAGTAGTACGGAGTTGTGGCAAGCTGTACGGAGGTGTACAGAGTTGGACAGAGTTGTACAGAGTTTTGCAGGGCTGTACACAGTTGTATGGAGTTGTACGGAGTTTAACCAGCAGGTGCAGAGAGAGTGGGAGGAGAAGCAAGTAGAAGCATTGTAGTATGCGAAATTGCAGAATAGGGAAAGCTGGAGTAGAGAGCCTTGAGGAGAGCCAAAGACACAGTTAGAAGTACGGAAAAGGACGTTGCAGGAAGGGAGGCCGGGTTATGAGGTAGACAGGAGTGTAGCAATAGAATGCTAACGGTGAGAGTGCACCATTGATGTGACGAGAGGAGATGAGCGGAGAAGCAAAAGCAACTAAGAGAAGTGTTCCAGTGCTCCAGTGCTCCAGCTGTCTTTGGCTTGCTCCAGTTGTCTTGGCCTTGCTCCATTTGTCTTTGCCTTGCTCCAGTTATATTGGGATTTCTCCAGTTGTCTTAGGCTTGCTCCAGTTGTCTTGGGCTTGTTCCAGTTGTCTTGGCCTTGATCCAGTTTTCTTGGGCATGCTCTACTTTTCTTGGCCTTGCTCCAGTTGTCTGGGGCTTGCTTCAGTTCTCCTGGCTTTGCTCCAGTTGTCTTCGGCTTGCTCCAGTTGTCTTGGGCTTGCTCCAGTCGTCTTGGCCTTGCACCAGTTGTTTTGGGCTTGCTCCAGACGTCTTGGCCTTGCTCCAGTTGTCTTGGGCTTGCTCCAGTTGTCTTGGGCTTGATCCGGTTGTATTGGCCTTGCTCGAGTTCTCTTGGCCTTGCTCCAGTTGTCGTGGCCTTGCTCCACTTGTCTTGTGATTGCTCCAGTTTTTGTAGGCTTGTTCAAGTTGTCTTCGCCTTGCACTGCTTGTCTTGGGCTTGCTCCAGTTGTCTTGGGCTTGCTCCGGTTGTCTTGGGCTTGCTCCAGTTGTATTGGGCTTGCTCCAGTTGTCTTGGCCTTGCTCCAGTTGTCTTGGCCTTGCTCCAGTTGTCATGGCCTTGCTCCTGTTGTCTTGGCCTTGCTCCAGTTGTCATGGGCTTGCTCCAATTCTCTTGGGCTTGCTCCAGTTCTCTTGGACTTGCTCCAGTTGTCTTAGGCTTGCTCTAGTTGTGTTGAGCTTGCTCCAGTTGTCTTGGCCATGCTCAAGTTGTCTTGTGCTTGCTCCAATTGTCTTGGCCTAGCTCCAATTGTCTTGGGTTTTCTTTAGTTGTCTTGGGCTTGATACAGTTGTCTTGGGTTTGCTCCAGTTGTCTTGGCCATGCTCAAGTTGTATTGTGCTTGCTCCAGTTGTCTTGGCCTAGATCCAGTTGTCTTGAGCAAGCTCAAGATAACTGGAGCAAGCCCAAGACAACTGGAGCAAGTCCAAGAGAACTGGAGCAAGACCAAGAGAACTGGAGCAAGCCCATGACAACTAGAGCAAGGCCAAGACAACAGGAGCAAGGCCAAGACAACTGGAGCAAGGCCAAGACAGCTGGAGCAAGCCCAAGACAACTGGAGCAAGACCAAGACAACTGGAGCGATGCCAAAACAACTGATGCAAGCCCAAGACAATTCTCCAAGACAACTGGAGCAAGGCAAAGACAACTGGAGCAAGCCCAAGACAATTGGATCAAGGCCAAGACAACTAGAGCAAGGCCAAGACAACTGGAGCAAGGCCAAGAAAACTGGAGCAAGGCCAAGATAATTGGAGCAAGGCCAAGACAACCAGAGCAAGCCCAAGATAATTTGAGCAAGCCCAAGGCAACTAGAGCAATGCCAAGACAACTCGAGCAAGCCCAATACAACTGGAGAAAACCCAAGACAACTAGAGCAAGGCAAAGACAAACGGTGCACGCCCAAGAAAACTGGAGCAAGCCCAAGAAAATTGGAGCAAGGCCATGTCAACTGGAGCAAGACCAAAACACCTGGAGCACATCCAAGACACTTGGAGCAAGTGCAAGACAACTGGGCCAGGACCAAGACAACCGGAGTGATGCCAAGACAACTGGAGCAAGGCCAAGAGAATTGGAACAAGCCCAATACAACTTGAGCAAGCCCAAGACCACTCAAGCAAGCCCAAGACAGGTAGATCTAGGATGCAAGGCCAAGACAAAGGATGCAAGCCCAAGAGAACTGGAGCAAGCCCAAGACAACTAGAGCAAGGCCAAGACAACGGGAGCAAGGCCAGGACAACTGGAGCAAGGCCAAAACAACTGGAGCAAGCCCAAGATGTGAGAAACATCTGTCAATGGTCACAAGATACTCATTGGAGAAGGGCATCTCATTATATTGTCTGACCAGCACCTCAGACCATGGTCCTGGTACCGGATGAAATAAACAAAAGATGCAAAGGACGGTGTCACCTCCACGTGAGAACAAAAGAAAAAAACCACGTTTGGCTGATGGTAGGAATCGACCGGCACCGACCAGCCGCCGGAGATATTGGAAACCGGCAAAGTGGGCAGAAAGCGCGAATCGGTCCTCATGTCGCGACAACCAGTTCTCAGGCGTGACCCTCCCACACCTTGCATGGTCTCAGCCAACTGCGAACCTCTCTCAACAAATCACACCTACGTGCTGAGGAACCCCGCGACGGACGGCAACATCACCAGCACTAGAAGCACGGCGGCTCCCACCGCTCGGACCATAGCTAAAGTTAGACGTCTAGTCCTAGTATTTAACTAGATGTTAGATGTAACTAGTTTTACACACATCTGTTTACATGAAATCTGCCGCGCACGCAAATATTCCGCGAGGAAGACCGAGTCATGGACTTCCGCAACGGAGTTGAGGCGAGTGAGGGTGGACTTCGGGCAAAGGGAGAGAACCACAGTTGATCCTCATGGTGGAGGGGCGGAATGGACATCTTTCTGGGCTTGTGTTGGGCTGTTTATGGGTGTGAGGAAGGCTGGAATTGTGCCTGGTGGTAGACTCGCGGAATTGGCTGTTCAGTGACAATGGCTTCATATTATGGGTTCCGCGGAAGTGGCAAAACAAGGGCAGGGGGTGTGTCTGCGGATTAGGCATATGGGAGGGGAATTTGGGTGACATTGGGGTCCGCGTAAGGCTTCAAAACATGGTGCAAGGTCCAGCCGCGGATTTGCGTTGTTCGGGATGCTACCGGAGCAAGTTTTGGGTGCGCCGAGGGCGTGAGAAAGTGTCATGATGGTCAAGAGCGGAATGGGCATGTTTGGGAGGGTGTTTTGTGGCGAAGGTGAAGAGGAAGTACCGCGGAATGGTGCTGGGTGCCTAATCCACGGAATTGCCTTGCCAGTAACAACAGAGGGGCAAGTTACAGTGCCGCGGAAGAGGCGGAAAGCAGCCATGATGTTGACCTGTAGATTTGCCACATTTATGATGGAGTTGGAGTCACTTGTGTGGATAAGATGGGTGCGGAAAGAGGCCTGCATGTGTATCCGCGGATTAAGTGTTTAGAGGAGAGGCGTGTGAGGGCGGAACAAGAGACACAAGTGTTGCGGACAAAGGGAAGGGTCACACAAGGTGCGGAAGTGTTGTACAAGACGCGGGAAGACAACCGGACCAAGAATGGCGGGAACCACAAGGCGTGAAGACCAAGAAGTGGTGGGAGGCGGCGCGACGAGCAAGGAGGAAGAAATGGCGGCACTTACGTTGCGGATGGGAATAAAGAAGTGGTGGTAGTGGGTGTGAATGCAAGGGGGCCGCGACGCGGCGGAGAAGGGTGTAGCGGACTAGATAATGGGCTTGGTTGCATCAGTGTGATGTTGGATTCGCGCTTGTGGACTTGTGTTCAGTTGACATGAGTTAATCAAGCTAATTGCCTCACAACCTTGCCTCACTCTCTCCCTCATCTGAGCATTCTGTCACCATGGAATCGGCAAGTGAATCTGATGACTCCGAAGATGACAAAAGGTGTTCCACGGAATCACTCACAAGACTGGCATGACACGAGTGAAGAGTGCGGAAGAGTGCCCAAGTGACCGCGGAGGTGGATGGGTGGCGCTTGGACAACTCTCAAGAAAGCAGAAGCAAGGGCATTGGGCCTCCGCTGCGTGATTTCTGTGACTATGTCTTGGTTCCGCGGATTTGCCATGTTCTATGCTTTAGCGGAGTGATGGAATCTGCAATAATGGTGTTGCCAAAGTAGCTAATGGGTGCGACTGCGGAATGGGCTTGTTTTGGGGGTATAGAGGGTGCCAAATCCGCGGAATGAGGGTTGCAAAAGTGGGCCATGTGTGTATCCGCGGAATTGCCATGTTAGAGGCACTGTGGGGAAGCCAAATCCGTGGAAGAGGGACTGCAAAAGTGGGCCATGTGTGTATCCGCGGAATTGCCATGTTAGAGGCACTAGGGAGAGGCCAAATCCGTGGAAGAAGGGTTGCAGAAGTGGGCTATGTGTTTACCCGCGTAATTTCCATGTCAGGAGCACTACTGGGAAGCCAAATCGGCGGAATAGGGGTGTTCCGGGAGGGGGTGATGGAGTTCCGCGGAATTGCCATATCAGAGGGATGATGTGAAAGAAGGAAAGACCACTTGTGAGTGATCAACTGTGACATTGTGTCCTGGTGAATGTGGAATGAAGTCTTATGGTGTGCGGAAGGAAGAGATGTGCGGAGGACAACATGGAAGGCGTGGAACTCAAGTGACATCGCGGAACAATGACGAGCGCGGCAAAAAAAGGGACAACACTGTTTATGCTGCGGTGCGCGTGGAAAGCTCCTTGCTCTTAGACAAGCGGAACTACACTGTAGGCCTTCGGAAGATCAGTCTGATGGGGCTCCATGGTGAAGAATACCCAAAGTGCAGCAGAGTACGGGATGCAGAGCTGACTCCTTCGTGCATAGAGTTCGATTGCGGCAGAGAGGCCGAATGGAGCGGAGTTGCATGGCAAGCAGCAGCAAAGCAATAAGTACAGAGCTGGTCACTTGGCTGAACCTTCATTTGCATAGGGCAACCTCAGTGTCTGACGCGGAGACCTAGAAGAAAGTCATCCCGCAGCGTGTTTGTCATTTGGTGGTGATCACCTCCATGTTGCATATGTGTTTGCGGAAATATGTACATAGGAGAAACTGTGCGTTGGAAGTGCGTGTACCGCGGAATAGCTGCGAGGCGACGCACGAGACCCGCACAGTAGTAGGAACTTCTTTCCGCGGCTCGAGTGTCACATGGAATGAGCAACAGTGCTTGTGAGATAAGGGATATAGGAACCATTGCGCGTTGGATGTGCGTGTACCGCGGAATAACCGTGAGGTGATGCACGAGACCCGCACAATGAGGGATGCATTCGTTTCCACGTGATTGATGCCACAAGATTAGAACAACAAATGGCAACGAATGAAGCAAGAAGAAGCTCGGAGACCTCGCTTGAGAAAAGGAGGGTGGGGTAACACTGTTTACATGAAATCTGCCGCGCACGCAAATATTCCGCGAGGGTGACCGAGTCATGGACTTCCGCAATGGAGTTGAGGCGAGTGAGGGTGGACTTTGGGCAAAGGGAGAGAACCACAGTTGATCCTCGTGGTGGAGGGGCGGAATGGGCATCTTTCTGGGCTTGTGTTGGGCTGTTTATGGGTGTGAGGAAGGCTGGAATTGTGCCTGGTGGTAGACCCGCGGAATTGGCTGTTCAGTGACAATGGCTTCATATTAGGGGTTCCGCGGAAGTGGCAAAACAAGGGCAGGGGGTGTGTCTGCGGAGTAGGCATATTGGGAGGGGAATTTGGGTGACTTTGGGGTCCGCGGAAGGCCTCAAAACATGGTACAAGGTTCAGCCGCGGATTTGGGTTGTTCGGGATGCTACCGGAGCACGTTTTGGGTGCGCGCAGGGCGTGAGAAAGTGCCATGATGGTCAAGAGCGGAATGGGCATGTTTGAAAGGGTGTTTTGTGGCTAAGGTGAAGAGGAAGTACCGCGGAATGGTGCTGGGTGCCTAATCCATGGAATTGCCTTGCCAGTAACAACAGAGGGGCGAGTTACAGTGCCGCGGAAGAGGCGGAAAGCGGCCATGATGTTGACCTGCGGATTTGCCACATTTCTGATGGAGTTGGAGTCACTTGTGTGGACAAGAGGGGTGCGGAAAGAGGCCTCCACGTGTATCTGCGGATTTAGTGTTTAGAGGAGAGGCGTGTGAGGGCGGAACAAGAGACACAATTGTTGCGGACAAAGGGAAGAGTCACACAAGGTGTGGAAGTGTTGTACAAGACGCGGGAAGACAACCGGACCAAGAATGGCCGGAACCACAAGGCGCGAAGACCAAGAAGTGGCGGGAGGCGGCGCGACAAGCAAGGAGGAAGCAATGGCCGCACTTACTTTGCGGATGGGAATAAAGTAGTGGTGGTAGTGGGTGTGAATGCAAGGGGGCCGCGACGCGGTGGGGAAGGGTGTAGCGGACTATATAATGGGCTTAGTTGCATCAGTGTGATGTTGGATTCGCGCTTGTGGACTTGTGTTCAGTTGACATGAGTTAATCAAGCTAATTGCCTCACAACCTTGCCTCACTCTCTCCCTCATCTGAGCATTCTATCACCATGGAATCCGCAAGTGAATCTGATGACTCCGAAGATGACAAAAGGTGTTCCACGGAATCACTCACAAGACTGGCATGACACGAGTGAAGAGTGCGGAAGAGTGCCCAAGTGACCGCGGAGGTGGATGGGTGGCCCTTGGACAACTCTCAAGAAAGCAGAAGCAAGGGCATTGGGCCTCTGCCGCGTGATTTCTGTATCTATGTATTGGTTCCGCGGATTTGCCATGTTCTATGCTTTAGCGGAGTGATGGAATCTGCAATAAGGGTGTTGCCAAAGTAGCTGATGGGTGGGACTGCGGAATGGGCTTGTTTTGGGGGTATAGAGGGTGCCAAATCCGCGGAATGGGGGCTGCAAAGGTGGGCCATGTGTGTATCCGCGGAATTGCCATGTTAGAGGCACTGTGGGGAAGCCGAATCCGCGGAAGAGGGGCTGCAAAAGTGGGCCATGTGTGTATCCGCGGAATTGCCATGTTAGAGGCACTCGGGAGAGGCCAAATCCATGGAAGAAGGGTTGCAGAAGTGGGCTATGTGTTTACCCGCGGAATTGCCATGTCAGGAGCACTACGGGGAAGCCAAATCGGCGGAATAGGCGTGTTCCGGGAGGGGGTGATGGAGTTCCGCGGAATTGCCATATCAGAGGGATGATGTGAAAGAAGGAAAGACCACTTGTGAGTGATCAATTGTGACATTGTGTCCTGGTGAATGTGGAATGAAGTCTTATGGTGTGCGGAAGGAAGAGATGTGCGGAGGACAACATGGAAGGCGTGGAACTGAAGTGACATTGTGGAACAATGACGAGCGCGGCAAAAAAAGGGACAACACTGTTTATGGTGCGGTGAGCGTGGACAGTTCTTTGCTCTTCGACAAGCGGAACTACACTGCAGGCCTTCGGAAGATCAGTCTGATGGGGCTCCTTGGTGAAGAATACCCAAAGTGCATCAGAGTACGAGGTGCAGAGCTGACTCCTTCGTGCATAGAGTTCCATTGCGGCAGAGAGGCCGAATGGAGCGGAGTTGCATGGCAAGCAGCAGCAGAGCAATAAGTACAGAGCTGGTCACTTGGCTGAACCTTCATTTGCATAGGGCAACCTCGTTGTCTGACGAGGAGACCTAGAAGGAAGTCATCCCGCAGCGTGTTTGTCATTTGGTGGTGATCACCTCCATGTTGCATATGTGTTTGCGGAAATATGTACATACGAGAAACTGTGCGTTGGAAGTGCGTGTACCGCGGAATAGCTGCGAGGCGACGCACAAGACCCGCACAGTAGTAGGAACTTCTTTATGCGGCTCGAGTGTCACATGGAATGAGCAACAGTGCTTGTGAGATAAGGGATGTAGGAACCATTGTGCGTTGGATGTGCGTGTACCGCGGAATAACCGTGAGGTGATGCACGAGACCCGCACAATGAGGGATGCTTTCCTTTCCACATGATTGATGCCGCAAGATGAGAAAAAATGGCCACGAATGAAGCAAGAAGAAGCTCGGAGACCTCGCTTGAGAAACGGAGGGTGGGGCAACACTGTTTACATGAAATCTGCCGCGCATGCAAATATTCCGCGAGGGAAACCGAGCCATGGACTTCCGCGATGGAGTTGAGGCGAGTGAGGGTGGACTTTGGGCAAAGGGAGAGAACCACAGTTGATCCTCGTGGTGGAGGGGCGGAATGGGCATCTTTCTGGGCTTCTGTTGGGCTGTTTATGGGTGTGAGGAAGGCTGGAATTGTGCCTGGTGGTAGACCCGCGGAATTGGCTGTTCAGTGATAATGGCTTCATATTAGGGGTTCCGCGGAAGTGGCAAAACAAGGGCAGGGGGTGTGTATGCGGATAAGGCATATTGGGAGGGGAATTTGGGTGACTTTGGGTTCCGCGGAAGGCCTCAAAACATGGTGCAAGGTTCAGCCACGGATTTGGGTTATTCAGGATGCTACCGGAGCAAGTTTTGGGTGCGCCGAGGGCGTGAGAAAGTGCCATGATGGTCAAGAGCGGAATGGGCATGTTTGGAAGGGTGTTTTGTGGCTAAGGTGAAGAGGAAGTACCGCGGAATGGTGCTGGGTGCCTAATCCGCGGAATTGCCTTGCCAGTAACAACAGAGGGGCAAGTTACAGTGCCGCGGAAGAGGCGGAAAGCAGCCATGATGTTGACCTGCGGATTTGCCACATTTCTGATGGAGTTGGAGTCACTTGTGTGGACAAGAGGGGTGCGGAAAGAGGCCTCCATGTGTATCCGCGGATTTAGTGTTTAGAGAAGAGGCGTGTGAGGGCGGAACAAGAGACACAATTGTTGCGGACAAAGGGAAGGGTCACACAAGGTGCGGAAGTGTTGTACAAGACGCGGGAAGACAACCGGACCAAGAATGGCGGGAACCACAAGGCGCGAAGACCAAGAAGTGGCGGGAGGCGGCGCGGCGAGCAAGGAGGAAGCAATGGCGGCACTTACTTTGCGGATGGGAATCAAGTAGTGGTGGTAGTGGGTGTGAATGCAAGGGGGCCACGACGCGGCGGGGAAGGGTGTAGCGGACTATACAATGGGCTTAGTTGCATTAGTGTGATGTTGGATTCGCGCTTGTGGACTTGTGTTCAGTTGACATGAGTTAATCAAGCTAATTGCCTCACAACCTTGCCTCACTCTCTCCCTCATCTGAGCATTCTGTCACCATGGAATCCGCAAGTGAATCTGATGACTCCGAAGATGACAAAAGGTGTTCCGCGGAATCACTCACAAGACTGGCATGACACAAGTGAAGAGTGCGGAAGAGTGCCCAAGTGACCGCGGAGGTGGATGGGTGGCCCTTGGACAACTCTCAAGAAAGCAGAAGCAAGGGCATTGGGCCTCCGCCGCGTGATTTCTGTGTCTATGTCTTGGCTCCGTGGATTTGCCATGTTCTATGCTTTAGTGGAGTGATGGAATATGCAATAAGGGTGTTGCCAAAGTAGCTAATGGGTGGGACTGCGGAATGGGCTTGTTTTGGGGATATAGAGGGTGCCGAATCCGCGGAATGGGGGCTGCAAAAGTTGGTCATGTGTGTATCCGCGGAATTGCCATGTTAGAGGCACTGTGGGGAAGCCAAATCCGCGGAAGAGGGGCTGCAAAAGTGGACCATGTGTGTATCCGCGGAATTGCCATGGTACAGGCACTAGGGAGGGGCCAAATCCGCAAAAGAAGGGTTGCAGAAGTGGGCTATGTGTTTACCAGCGGAATTGCCATGTCAAGAACACTACGGGGAAGCCAAATCTGCGGAATAGGGGTGTTCCGGGAGGGGGTGATGGAGTTCCGCGGAATTGCCATATCAGAGGGGTGATGTGAAAGAAGGAAAGACCACTTGTGAGTGATCAATTGTGACATTGTGTCCTGGTGAATGTGGAATGAAGTCTTATGGTGTGCGGAAGGAAAAGATGTGCGGAGGACAACATGGAAGGCGCGGAAGTGAAGTGACATCGCGGAACAATGACGAGCACGGCAAAAAAAGAGACAACGACATCTCTATCAATTACGTCAATCATCTTCTTCCATTGTTCTACCCGCCTCTTGGCTGTGGCATTCGCCTTCCATTCTTACTGCCCGCCATAAGGCTTTGGCTCACTCTGCGATTCACCCATCACTCTCAGCGTGCCTGCTGCTTAGCTATGGCACAATCTCATCTCAGCTCGTGCCCGTGAGCATCACTAAGGCACTTCAGTTTCCTCTCCTTGTTGATCAGCTTGTGCTCCTCGGTTGTCGCCTGGTCATGCCCGCATCGCCCTACCGTGACGCCCCAACACTTCAACGCATGTGCCATGGGCACTGCGCCCACCTTGCTTCAGCGTTCCGCTCTCCCTTATCGCAGTGCTCATGTATTTCATCAACTGATTTGCTTCACCACTCCGTTCTCGCCCGCACCTCAGCGCTACGGCTTTTGGCCCGCGCCTCAGTGCTGAGGCTCTTCTCTACCTCAGCTACATCTCGCGCCCATGCCTACAGCACTGCGCCCACTCAAGTTCTCAAAACTCACATCAGAACCGTGGTCAACCATCTGCTCCTTGCCTATCGTGGTCCTTGTCCTGTGATGTCAGCAAGCCGTCAGGCCTCTGCAGCTTCGTCGACGCTTCCACAGCCTCCTCATTCTGTCCATCCGCGTCTGTTAACCATCATTGCAGTTTCCTGACACAAGACAACTGGAGCAAAGCCAAGACAACTAGAGCAAGGCCAGGACAGCTGGAGCAAGCCCAATACAACTAGAGCAAGCCCAAGACAACTGAGGCAAGCCCAAGACAACTGAAGCAAGCCGAATACAGCTGGAGCAAGCCAAAGACAACTAAAGCAATGTCAAGACACTGGATATTTGGAGCACTCACAAGACAACTGGAGCAAGGCCAAGACAACTAGAGCAAGACCAAGACAATTGGAGCAAGGCCAAGACAGCTGGATCAAGCCCAAGACTGCTCGAGCATGCCCAAGACAACTGGAGCAAAGCCAAGACATATGGAGAAAGCCCAAGACAATTGGTGCGAGGCCTAAACAACTGGAGCAAGCCCAAGACAACTGGACCAAGCCCAAGACAAATGGAGCAAGGCCAAGACAACTGAATCAAGCCCAAGACAACTGGAGCAAGGTCAAGACAACTGAGCAAGTCCAAGACAACTGGAGCAAGGCCAAGACAAGTGGGGCAAGCCCAAGACAACTCGAGCAAGCCCAGGACAACTGGAGCAAGGCAAAGACAACTGGAGCAAGCCCAGGAAAACTGGAGCAAGTCCAAGACAAAGGATGCAAGCCCAAGAGAACTGGAACAAGCCCATGACAACTGGAGCAAGGCCAAGACAACGGGAGCAAGGCTAGGACAACTCGAGCAAGGCCAAGACAACTGGAGCAAGCCCAAGATGCCAAGAATATCTGTCAATGGTCACAAGACACTCATTGGAGAAGGGCATCTCAGTACATTCCCCGACCAGCACCTCGGACCATGGTCCTGGTACCAGATCAAATAAATAAAAGATACAAATGACGGTGTCACCTCTGTATGATAACAAAATACCGAACCACGTTCGGCTTACGGTAGGAATCGACCAGCACCGACCAACCGCCGTAGATATTGGAAACCGACAAAGTGGGCAGAAAGCGCGACTCGGTCCTCATGTCGCGACAACCAGTTATCAGGCATGACCATCACACACCTTGCACGGTCTCAGCCAATTGCGAACCTCTATCCTCTCTCAACAAATCACACCTACGTGCTGAGGAACCCCGCGACGGACCGCAACATCACCAACAGCAGAAGCATGACGGCTCCCATCGCTCAGACCATAGCTAAAGTTAGACATCTAGTCCTAGTATTTAACTAGATGTTAGATGTAACTAGTTTTACACACTTCACCATCAATTAAGTCAATCATCTTCTTCCATTGTTCTTCCCGCCTCTTGCCTGCGGCATTCGTCATCCATTCTTACTGCCCGCCATAAGGCTGTGGCTCACTCTAGGATTCACCCATCACTCTCAACGTGCCCGCCGCTTCGCTGTGGTACAATCTCATATCAGCCCGTACCCGTGAGCATCACTAAGGCACTTCAGTTTCCTCTCCTTGTTGATCAGCTTGCGCTCCTCGGCTGTCGCCTCGTCACGCCTGCATTGCCCCGCCGTGACGCCCCAGCACTTCAGTGCCCGTGCCATGGGCACTACGCCCACCTTGCTTCAGCGTTCCGCTCTCCCTTATCGCAGTGCTCATGTATTTCATCAACTGATTCGCTTCACCGCTCCGCTCTTGCCCGCACCTCAGCGCTGCGGCCTTTCGGCCCGCGCCTCGGTGCTCTGGCTCTTCTCTACCTCAGCTACATCTTGTGCCCATGCCTACAGCACTGCGCCCACTCAATTTCTCAGTCCTCACATCAGAATAGTGGTCAACCATCTACTCCTTGCCTACCGTTGTCCTTGTCCTGTGACGTCAGCAAGCCGTCAGGCCTCTGCAGCTTCGTCGACGCTTCAGCAGCCTCCTCATTTCGTCCATCCGCATCTGTTACTCATCGTTGCAGTTTCCTGTCATGGTATCAGAGCAAAGCAAAAGATTCCAATAAAAATCGCCTCCTCCATCCACTGCCTACATCTTACAAAACTGCCACCGTCCGCATCTAAAACTGCCTCACCGAAGCGCACCACAGTCGTGCCGCTCGCCATCGACTCTTTTGCAACAGCATCAGTACCCCCATTCCTCCTTCCCTTGTCAATCCGTGCCAACACCATCACTGAGTCGTGTATGGGTGCAACACAGTGACAATGCCATGTACGGATATCAGCAGTAGCAACAGTTATCAGCACAAGCAGCCGTCATCTCCTCAATAGCAGCCGGACCTCTGCTATCACCTCCTTCCTTCCTCATCTGCAAGAGCAAAGGGACTGTCCTCGAGATTCTTCAGTCTATATCTTCCTCCATCAACAACACCGGTCATTTCCGCAACAGCATCATCAGCAGCAGCAGCACTCCTCTACCAGCAAAGTATTCCTCATCTACCTTGTCTGTTGCTGCCGACATTTGAGCCTCCTTCTCGACCCTCTCACACCTTCATAGCCCCATCATGCTGCCCCTAATTTTTGGCCTTGGATGTCTCACGGGGACTGTCGTCAACCGCCTTACTCAATCAGACCAACGATCCACCGTGCCTCCCTTCAACGCGCAGCAGACTCCACACGATGTATTGGCCACTAACAATGATAACGTCACAATCCTCTCCCTCGACAACCCATCATCCCTGCAAGAATCATCCTCTTCAGCCATCACCAGAACCCCTCTCTCCGGCAACATCTTCTCCATCAGCTACACTGACGCCACTCAAACCAACCTACTGGAAATCAGTTCTGCCACATCATCAGCTTCCCAACTGCTTCATACCACGCCATGCCTTGCAGCAATTTCCGACATGAGTACGTCTCGTCACTACTCAAACAGCCAAGCACGTGGAAGACGCCGCTTCCTCTTGCAATGCTCTCTCAACAACATTCAGCCTCACCAACGACCCTCAGCCTGCTATCAACACTCACCATCACCACCTACTCCTCCAACCTCTCGACCCTTTGCTTGCAAGTTGTGGAGTGGTGCAAACTGGTTGCGGAGTGGTGCGAACTGGTCGCGGAGTGGTGCGAACTGGTTGCGGAGTGGAGCGAACTGGTTGGGGAGTGGTGCAAACTGGTTGCGGAGTGGTTCGAACAGGTTGCAGAGTGGTTTGAAGTGGTTGTGGAGTGGTGCGAACTGGGTGCGGAGTGGTGCGAACTGGTTGTGGAGTGGTGCGAACTGGTTGCGGAGTGGTGCAAATTGGTTGTGGAGTGGTGCAAACTGGTTGCGGGGTGGTGCGAACTGGTTGCAAAGTGGTGCGAACTGGTTGCGTAGTGGTGCGAACTGGTTGCAGAGTGGTGCAAACTGGTTGCAAAGTGGTGCGAACTGGTTGCGGAGTGGTGCGAACTGGTTGTGAAGTGGTGCAAACTGGTTGCGGAGTGGCGCGAACTGGTTGCGGAGTGGTGTAAACTGGTTGCAGAGTGGCGTGAACTGGTTGCGGACTGGTGCCAACTGGTTGGGGAGTGGTGCAAACCGGTTGCGGAGTGGTGGGAACTGGTTGCGGAGTGGTGCGAGCTGGTTGCGGAGTGGTGCGAACGGGTTGGGGAGTGATGCAAACCGGTTGCGGAGTGGTGCGAACTGGTTGCGGACTGGTGCGAACTGGTTGTGGAGTGGTGCGAACTAGTTGTGGAGTGGTGCGTACTGGTTGCGGAGTGGTGCGAACTAGTTGCGGAGTGGTGCGAACTGGTCGCGGAGTGGTGCGAACTGGTTGCAGAGGGGTGCGAACTGGTTGCGGAGTGGTGAAAACTGGTTGCAGAGTGGTGGCAACTGAATGCGGAGTGGTGCAGACTGGTTGCGGAGTGGTGCAAACTGGGTATGGAGTGGTGTGCACTGGTGGCAGAGTGGTGCGAACGGGGTGCGGAGTGGTGCGAAATGGTTGTAGAGTGGTGCGTACTGGTTGCGGAGTGGTGCGAACTAGTTGCGGAGTGGTGCGAACTGGTCGCGGAGTGGTGCGAACTGGTTGCAGAGGGGTGCGAACTGGTTGCGGAGTGGTGAAAACTGGTTGCAGAGTGGTGGCAACTGAATGCGGAGTGGTGCAGACTGGTTGCGGAGTGGTGCAAACTGGGTATGGAGTGGTGTGCACTGGTGGCAGAGTGGTGCGAACGGGGTGCGGAGTGGTGCGAAATGGTTGTAGAGTGGTGCGTACTGGTTGCGGAGTGGTGCGAACTAGTTGCGGAGTGGTGCGAACTGGTCGCGGAGTGGTGCGAACTGGTTGCAGAGGGGTGCGAACTGGTTGCGGAGTGGTGAAAACTGGTTGCAGAGTGGTGGCAACTGAATGCGGAGTGGTGCAGACTGGTTGCGGAGTGGTGCAAACTGGGTATGGAGTGGTGTGCACTGGTGGCAGAGTGGTGCGAACGGGGTGCGGAGTGGTGCGAAATGGTTGTAGAGTGGTGCGTACTGGTTGCGGAGTGGTGCGAACTAGTTGCGGAGTGGTGCGAACTGGTCGCGGAGTGGTGCGAACTGGTTGCAGAGGGGTGCGAACTGGTTGCGGAGTGGTGAAAACTGGTTGCAGAGTGGTGGCAACTGAATGCGGAGTGGTGCAGACTGGTTGCGGAGTGGTGCAAACTGTTTGCTGAGTGGTTAAAACTGGTTGAGGCGTGGTGCGAACTGCTTGCGGAGTGGTGCGAACTGGTTGCGGAGTGGTGGGAACTGGTTGCGGAGTTGTGAAAACTGGTTGCGGAGTGGTGCGAACTGGTTGCGGAGTGGTGCGAGCTTGTTGCGGAGTGGTGCGTACTAGTTGCGGAGTCGTGCGAATTGGTTGCAGAGTGGTGCAAAATGGTTGCGGAGTGGTGGGAATTGGTTGATGAGTGGTGAGAACTTCTTGAGGAGTTGGGCGAACTGGTTGAGGAGTGGTGCAAACTGGTTGCAGAGTGGTGGGAACTGGTTGCAAAGTGGTGTGAACTGGTTGCGGAGTGGTGCGAACTACTTGCGGAGTGGTGCGAACAAGTTGCGGAGTGGTGCGAACTGGTTGCGGAGTGGTGCTAACTGGTTGCAGAGTGGTGCGCACTGGTTGCGGAGATGTCGAACTGGTTGTAGAGTGGTGCAAACTGGTTGCGGGCTGGTGCGAACTGGTTGCAGAGTGGTGCGAACTGGCTGCGGAGTGGTACAAACTGGTTGCCGAGTGGTGCGAACTGGTTGCGGTGTGGTGCGAACTGGTTGCGGAGTGGTGCGAACTGGTTGCAGAGTGGTGCGAACTGGGTGCGGAGTGGTGCGAACCGGTTGCGGAGTGGTGCGAACTGGTTGCGGAGGGGTCCGAACTGGTTGCGAAGTGGTGCGAACTTGTTGCGGACTGGTTGGAACAGGTCGCGGAGTGGTGCGAACTGGTCGCTGAGTGGTGCGAACTGGTCGCGGAGGGGTGCGAACTGGTTGCGGAGTGGTGCGAACGGGTTGCGGAGTGGTGCGAACTGGTTGTGGAGTAGTGCGCACTGGTTGCGGAGTGCTGCGAACTGGGTGCGGAGTGGTGTGAACTGGTTGCGGAGTGGAGCGAACTGGTTGCAGAGTGGTGTGATCTGGATGCGGAGTGGTGCGAACTGGTTGCAGAGTGGTGCGAACGGGTTGCAAAACGGTGCGAACTGGTTGCAGAGTGGTGCGAACTGGTTCCAGAGTGGTGCGAACTGGGTGCGGAGTGGTGCGAACCGGTTGCGGAGTGGTGCGAACTGGTTGCGGAGGGGTCCGAACTGGTTGCGAAGTGGTGCGAACTTGTTGCGGACTGGTTGGAACAGGTCGCGGAGTGGTGCGAACTGGTCGCTGAGTGGTGCGAACTGGTCGCGGAGGGGTGCGAACTGGTTGCGGAGTGGTGCGAACGGGTTGCGGAGTGGTGCGAACTGGTTGTGGAGTAGTGCGCACTGGTTGCGGAGTGCTGCGAACTGGGTGCGGAGTGGTGTGAACTGGTTGCGGAGTGGAGCGAACTGGTTGCAGAGTGGTGTGATCTGGATGCGGAGTGGTGCGAACTGGTTGCAGAGTGGTGCGAACGGGTTGCAAAACGGTGCGAACTGGTTGCAGAGTGGTGCGAACTGGTTCCAGAGTGGTGCGAACTGGGTGCGGAGTGGTGCGAACCGGTTGCGGAGTGGTGCGAACTGGTTGCGGAGGGGTCCGAACTGGTTGCGAAGTGGTGCGAACTTGTTGCGGACTGGTTGGAACAGGTCGCGGAGTGGTGCGAACTGGTCGCTGAGTGGTGCGAACTGGTCGCGGAGGGGTGCGAACTGGTTGCGGAGTGGTGCGAACGGGTTGCGGAGTGGTGCGAACTGGTTGTGGAGTAGTGCGCACTGGTTGCGGAGTGCTGCGAACTGGGTGCGGAGTGGTGTGAACTGGTTGCGGAGTGGAGCGAACTGGTTGCAGAGTGGTGTGATCTGGATGCGGAGTGGTGCGAACTGGTTGCAGAGTGGTGCGAACGGGTTGCAAAACGGTGCGAACTGGTTGCAGAGTGGTGCGAACTGGTTCCAGAGTGGTGCGAACTGGGTGCGGAGTGGTGCGAACCGGTTGCGGAGTGGTGCGAACTGGTTGCGGAGGGGTCCGAACTGGTTGCGAAGTGGTGCGAACTTGTTGCGGACTGGTTGGAACAGGTCGCGGAGTGGTGCGAACTGGTCGCTGAGTGGTGCGAACTGGTCGCGGAGGGGTGCGAACTGGTTGCGGAGTGGTGCGAACGGGTTGCGGAGTGGTGCGAACTGGTTGTGGAGTAGTGCGCACTGGTTGCGGAGTGCTGCGAACTGGGTGCGGAGTGGTGTGAACTGGTTGCGGAGTGGAGCGAACTGGTTGCAGAGTGGTGTGATCTGGATGCGGAGTGGTGCGAACTGGTTGCAGAGTGGTGCGAACGGGTTGCAAAACGGTGCGAACTGGTTGCAGAGTGGTGCGAACTGGTTCCAGAGTGGTGCGAACTGGGTGCGGAGTGGTGCGAACCGGTTGCGGAGTGGTGCGAACTGGTTGCGGAGGGGTCCGAACTGGTTGCGAAGTGGTGCGAACTTGTTGCGGACTGGTTGGAACAGGTCGCGGAGTGGTGCGAACTGGTCGCTGAGTGGTGCGAACTGGTCGCGGAGGGGTGCGAACTGGTTGCGGAGTGGTGCGAACGGGTTGCGGAGTGGTGCGAACTGGTTGTGGAGTAGTGCGCACTGGTTGCGGAGTGCTGCGAACTGGGTGCGGAGTGGTGTGAACTGGTTGCGGAGTGGAGCGAACTGGTTGCAGAGTGGTGTGATCTGGATGCGGAGTGGTGCGAACTGGTTGCAGAGTGGTGCGAACGGGTTGCAAAACGGTGCGAACTGGTTGCAGAGTGGTGCGAACTGGTTCCAGAGTGGTGCGAACTGGGTGCGGAGTGGTGCGAACCGGTTGCGGAGTGGTGCGAACTGGTTGCGGAGGGGTCCGAACTGGTTGCGAAGTGGTGCGAACTTGTTGCGGACTGGTTGGAACAGGTCGCGGAGTGGTGCGAACTGGTCGCTGAGTGGTGCGAACTGGTCGCGGAGGGGTGCGAACTGGTTGCGGAGTGGTGCGAACGGGTTGCGGAGTGGTGCGAACTGGTTGTGGAGTAGTGCGCACTGGTTGCGGAGTGCTGCGAACTGGGTGCGGAGTGGTGTGAACTGGTTGCGGAGTGGAGCGAACTGGTTGCAGAGTGGTGTGATCTGGATGCGGAGTGGTGCGAACTGGTTGCAGAGTGGTGCGAACGGGTTGCAAAACGGTGCGAACTGGTTGCAGAGTGGTGCGAACTGGTTCCAGAGTGGTGCGAACTGGGTGCGGAGTGGTGCGAACCGGTTGCGGAGTGGTGCGAACTGGTTGCGGAGGGGTCCGAACTGGTTGCGAAGTGGTGCGAACTTGTTGCGGACTGGTTGGAACAGGTCGCGGAGTGGTGCGAACTGGTCGCTGAGTGGTGCGAACTGGTCGCGGAGGGGTGCGAACTGGTTGCGGAGTGGTGCGAACGGGTTGCGGAGTGGTGCGAACTGGTTGTGGAGTAGTGCGCACTGGTTGCGGAGTGCTGCGAACTGGGTGCGGAGTGGTGTGAACTGGTTGCGGAGTGGAGCGAACTGGTTGCAGAGTGGTGTGATCTGGATGCGGAGTGGTGCGAACTGGTTGCAGAGTGGTGCGAACGGGTTGCAAAACGGTGCGAACTGGTTGCAGAGTGGTGCGAACTGGTTCCAGAGTGGTGCGAACTGGGTGCGGAGTGGTGCGAACCGGTTGCGGAGTGGTGCGAACTGGTTGCGGAGGGGTCCGAACTGGTTGCGAAGTGGTGCGAACTTGTTGCGGACTGGTTGGAACAGGTCGCGGAGTGGTGCGAACTGGTCGCTGAGTGGTGCGAACTGGTCGCGGAGGGGTGCGAACTGGTTGCGGAGTGGTGCGAACGGGTTGCGGAGTGGTGCGAACTGGTTGTGGAGTAGTGCGCACTGGTTGCGGAGTGCTGCGAACTGGGTGCGGAGTGGTGTGAACTGGTTGCGGAGTGGAGCGAACTGGTTGCAGAGTGGTGTGATCTGGATGCGGAGTGGTGCGAACTGGTTGCAGAGTGGTGCGAACGGGTTGCAAAACGGTGCGAACTGGTTGCAGAGTGGTGCGAACTGGTTCCAGAGTGGTGCGAACTGGGTGCGGAGTGGTGCGAACCGGTTGCGGAGTGGTGCGAACTGGTTGCGGAGGGGTCCGAACTGGTTGCGAAGTGGTGCGAACTTGTTGCGGACTGGTTGGAACAGGTCGCGGAGTGGTGCGAACTGGTCGCTGAGTGGTGCGAACTGGTCGCGGAGGGGTGCGAACTGGTTGCGGAGTGGTGCGAACGGGTTGCGGAGTGGTGCGAACTGGTTGTGGAGTAGTGCGCACTGGTTGCGGAGTGCTGCGAACTGGGTGCGGAGTGGTGTGAACTGGTTGCGGAGTGGAGCGAACTGGTTGCAGAGTGGTGTGATCTGGATGCGGAGTGGTGCGAACTGGTTGCAGAGTGGTGCGAACGGGTTGCAAAACGGTGCGAACTGGTTGCAGAGTGGTGCGAACTGGTTCCAGAGTGGTGCGAACTGGGTGCGGAGTGGTGCGAACCGGTTGCGGAGTGGTGCGAACTGGTTGCGGAGGGGTCCGAACTGGTTGCGAAGTGGTGCGAACTTGTTGCGGACTGGTTGGAACAGGTCGCGGAGTGGTGCGAACTGGTCGCTGAGTGGTGCGAACTGGTCGCGGAGGGGTGCGAACTGGTTGCGGAGTGGTGCGAACGGGTTGCGGAGTGGTGCGAACTGGTTGTGGAGTAGTGCGCACTGGTTGCGGAGTGCTGCGAACTGGGTGCGGAGTGGTGTGAACTGGTTGCGGAGTGGAGCGAAGTGGTTGCGGAGTGGTGCGAGCTGGATGCGGAGTGGTGCAAACTGGTTGCGGAGTGGTGCGCACTGGTTGTGGAGTGGTGCGCACTGGGTGCGGAGCGGTGCATACTGGATGCGGAGTGATGCGAACTGGTTGCGGAGTGGTGCGAACTGGCTGCGGAGTGGTGCACACTGGTTGCGGAGTGGTGCGAACTGGTTGCGGAGTGGTGCGAACGGGTTGCGAAGGGGTGCGAACTGGTTGCGGAGTGGTCCGAACGGGTTGCGAAGTGGTGCGAAGTGGTTGCGAAGTGGTGCGGACTGAATGCAGAGTTGTGCGAACTGGTTGCGGAGTGGTGCAAACTGGTTGCGGAGTGTTGCTAACTGGTTGCGCGGTGGTGCGAACTGGCTGCGGAGTGGTGCGAACTGGTTGCCGAGTGGTGCGAACTGGTTGCCAAGTGGTCCAAACTGGCTGCAGAGTGGTGCAAACTCGTTGCGGAATGGTGCGAACTGGTTGCGGAGTGGTGGAAACTGGTTGCGGAGTGGTGCGAACTGGTTCATGAGTGGTGCGAACTGGTTGTGGAGTGGTGCAAACCGGTTCCGGAAAGGTGCGAACTGGTTGCGGACTGGTGCGAACTGGTTGCGGAGTGGTGCGAACTGGTTGCGGAGTCGTGAAAACTGGTCGCAGAGTTGTGCGAACTGGTTGCGGAGTGTTGCAAACTGGTTGCAGAATGGTGCGAACTGGTTGCAAAGTGGTGCAAACTGGTTGCGGAGTGGTGCGAACTGGTTGCTGAGTGGTCCGAACTGGTTGCGAAATGGTGCGAACTTGTTGCGGAGTGGTGGGAACTGGTCGCGAAGTGGTGCGAACTGGTCGCTGAGTGGTGTGAACTGGTCGCGGAGTTGTGCGAACTGGTCGCGGAGTGGTTCGAACTGGCTGCGGAGTGGTGCGAACGGGTTGCGGGTGGGTGCAAACAGGTTGCGAAGGGGTGCGAACTGGTTGCGGAGTGGTGCGAACTGGTTGGGGAGTGGTGCGAACTGGTTGCCGAGTGGTGCGAACTGGTTGCAGAGTGGTGCGAACTGGTTGGGGAGTGGTGCGAACTGGTTGCCGAGTGGTGCGAACTGGTTGCAGAGTGGTGCGAACTGGTTGGGGAGTGGTGCGAACTGGTTGCCGAGTGGTGCGAACTGGTTGCAGAGTGGTGCGAACTGGTTGGGGAGTGGTGCGAACTGGTTGCCGAGTGGTGCGAACTGGTTGCAGAGTGGTGCGAACTGGTTGGGGAGTGGTGCGAACTGGTTGCCGAGTGGTGCGAACTGGTTGCAGAGTGGTGCGAACTGGTTGGGGAGTGGTGCGAACTGGTTGCCGAGTGGTGCGAACTGGTTGCAGAGTGGTGCGAACTGGTTGGGGAGTGGTGCGAACTGGTTGCCGAGTGGTGCGAACTGGTTGCAGAGTGGTGCGAACTGGTTGGGGAGTGGTGCGAACTGGTTGCCGAGTGGTGCGAACTGGTTGCAGAGTGGTGCGAACTGGTTGGGGAGTGGTGCGAACTGGTTGCCGAGTGGTGCGAACTGGTTGCAG
Source organism: Penium margaritaceum (assembly GCA_023375785.1). Taxonomy (NCBI): domain Eukaryota; kingdom Viridiplantae; phylum Streptophyta; class Zygnematophyceae; order Desmidiales; family Peniaceae; genus Penium; species Penium margaritaceum. Next base: position 116,283 of record SZWC01000257.1, on the reverse strand, counting down.
AGTGGTGCGAACTGGTTGGGGAGTGGTGCGAACTGGTTGCCGAGTGGTGCGAACTGGTTGCAGAGTGGTGCGAACTGGTTGGGGAGTGGTGCGAACTGGTTGCCGAGTGGTGCGAACTGGTTGCAGAGTGGTGCGAACTGGTTGGGGAGTGGTGCGAACTGGTTGCCGAGTGGTGCGAACTGGTTGCAGAGTGGTGCGAACTGGTTGGGGAGTGGTGCGAACTGGTTGCCGAGTGGTGCGAACTGGTTGCAGAGTGGTGCGAACTGGTTGGGGAGTGGTGCGAACTGGTTGCCGAGTGGTGCGAACTGGTTGCAGAGTGGTGCGAACTGGTTGGGGAGTGGTGCGAACTGGTTGCCGAGTGGTGCGAACTGGTTGCAGAGTGGTGCGAACTGGTTGGGGAGTGGTGCGAACTGGTTGCCGAGTGGTGCGAACTGGTTGCAGAGTGGTGCGAACTGGTTGGGGAGTGGTGCGAACTGGTTGCCGAGTGGTGCGAACTGGTTGCAGAGTGGTGCGAACTGGTTGGGGAGTGGTGCGAACTGGTTGCCGAGTGGTGCGAACTGGTTGCAGAGTGGTGCGAACTGGTTGGGGAGTGGTGCGAACTGGTTGCCGAGTGGTGCGAACTGGTTGCAGAGTGGTGCGAACTGGTTGGGGAGTGGTGCGAACTGGTTGCCGAGTGGTGCGAACTGGTTGCAGAGTGGTGCGAACTGGTTGGGGAGTGGTGCGAACTGGTTGCCGAGTGGTGCGAACTGGTTGCAGAGTGGTGCGAACTGGTTGGGGAGTGGTGCGAACTGGTTGCCGAGTGGTGCGAACTGGTTGCAGAGTGGTGCGAACTGGTTGGGGAGTGGTGCGAACTGGTTGCCGAGTGGTGCGAACTGGTTGCAGAGTGGTGCGAACTGGTTGGGGAGTGGTGCGAACTGGTTGCCGAGTGGTGCGAACTGGTTGCAGAGTGGTGCGAACTGGTTGGGGAGTGGTGCGAACTGGTTGCCGAGTGGTGCGAACTGGTTGCAGAGTGGTGCGAACTGGTTGGGGAGTGGTGCGAACTGGTTGCCGAGTGGTGCGAACTGGTTGCAGAGTGGTGCGAACTGGTTGGGGAGTGGTGCGAACTGGTTGCCGAGTGGTGCGAACTGGTTGCAGAGTGGTGCGAACTGGTTGGGGAGTGGTGCGAACTGGTTGCCGAGTGGTGCGAACTGGTTGCAGAGTGGTGCGAACTGGTTGGGGAGTGGTGCGAACTGGTTGCCGAGTGGTGCGAACTGGTTGCAGAGTGGTGCGAACTGGTTGGGGAGTGGTGCGAACTGGTTGCCGAGTGGTGCGAACTGGTTGCAGAGTGGTGCGAACTGGTTGGGGAGTGGTGCGAACTGGTTGCCGAGTGGTGCGAACTGGTTGCAGAGTGGTGCGAACTGGTTGGGGAGTGGTGCGAACTGGTTGCCGAGTGGTGCGAACTGGTTGCAGAGTGGTGCGAACTGGTTGGGGAGTGGTGCGAACTGGTTGCCGAGTGGTGCGAACTGGTTGCAGAGTGGTGCGAACTGGTTGGGGAGTGGTGCGAACTGGTTGCCGAGTGGTGCGAACTGGTTGCAGAGTGGTGCGAACTGGTTGGGGAGTGGTGCGAACTGGTTGCCGAGTGGTGCGAACTGGTTGCAGAGTGGTGCGAACTGGTTGGGGAGTGGTGCGAACTGGTTGCCGAGTGGTGCGAACTGGTTGCAGAGTGGTGCGAACTGGTTGGGGAGTGGTGCGAACTGGTTGCCGAGTGGTGCGAACTGGTTGCAGAGTGGTGCGAACTGGTTGGGGAGTGGTGCGAACTGGTTGCCGAGTGGTGCGAACTGGTTGCAGAGTGGTGCGAACTGGTTGGGGAGTGGTGCGAACTGGTTGCCGAGTGGTGCGAACTGGTTGCAGAGTGGTGCGAACTGGTTGGGGAGTGGTGCGAACTGGTTGCCGAGTGGTGCGAACTGGTTGCAGAGTGGTGCGAACTGGTTGGGGAGTGGTGCGAACTGGTTGCCGAGTGGTGCGAACTGGTTGCAGAGTGGTGCGAACTGGTTGGGGAGTGGTGCGAACTGGTTGCCGAGTGGTGCGAACTGGTTGCAGAGTGGTGCGAACTGGTTGGGGAGTGGTGCGAACTGGTTGCCGAGTGGTGCGAACTGGTTGCAGAGTGGTGCGAACTGGTTGGGGAGTGGTGCGAACTGGTTGCCGAGTGGTGCGAACTGGTTGCAGAGTGGTGCGAACTGGTTGGGGAGTGGTGCGAACTGGTTGCCGAGTGGTGCGAACTGGTTGCAGAGTGGTGCGAACTGGTTGGGGAGTGGTGCGAACTGGTTGCCGAGTGGTGCGAACTGGTTGCAGAGTGGTGCGAACTGGTTGGGGAGTGGTGCGAACTGGTTGCCGAGTGGTGCGAACTGGTTGCAGAGTGGTGCGAACTGGTTGGGGAGTGGTGCGAACTGGTTGCCGAGTGGTGCGAACTGGTTGCAGAGTGGTGCGAACTGGTTGGGGAGTGGTGCGAACTGGTTGCCGAGTGGTGCGAACTGGTTGCAGAGTGGTGCGAACTGGTTGGGGAGTGGTGCGAACTGGTTGCCGAGTGGTGCGAACTGGTTGCAGAGTGGTGCGAACTGGTTGGGGAGTGGTGCGAACTGGTTGCCGAGTGGTGCGAACTGGTTGCAGAGTGGTGCGAACTGGTTGGGGAGTGGTGCGAACTGGTTGCCGAGTGGTGCGAACTGGTTGCAGAGTGGTGCGAACTGGTTGGGGAGTGGTGCGAACTGGTTGCCGAGTGGTGCGAACTGGTTGCAGAGTGGTGCGAACTGGTTGGGGAGTGGTGCGAACTGGTTGCCGAGTGGTGCGAACTGGTTGCAGAGTGGTGCGAACTGGTTGGGGAGTGGTGCGAACTGGTTGCCGAGTGGTGCGAACTGGTTGCAGAGTGGTGCGAACTGGTTGGGGAGTGGTGCGAACTGGTTGCCGAGTGGTGCGAACTGGTTGCAGAGTGGTGCGAACTGGTTGGGGAGTGGTGCGAACTGGTTGCCGAGTGGTGCGAACTGGTTGCAGAGTGGTGCGAACTGGTTGGGGAGTGGTGCGAACTGGTTGCCGAGTGGTGCGAACTGGTTGCAGAGTGGTGCGAACTGGTTGGGGAGTGGTGCGAACTGGTTGCCGAGTGGTGCGAACTGGTTGCAGAGTGGTGCGAACTGGTTACGGAGTGGTGTAAACTGGATGCGAGTGGTGCGAACCGGCTGCGGAGTGGTGCGAACTGGTCGCGGAGTGGTGCGAACTGGTTGCACAGTGGTGCGAACGGGTTTAGAAGGGGTGCGAACTCGTTGCGGAGTGGTGCGAACTAGTTGCGGAGTGGTGTGAACTGGTTGCGATGTGGCGTGAACTGGTCGCAGAGTGGTGCCAACTGGTTGCGGAGTGGTGCCAACTGGTTGTGGTGTGGTGCGAACTTGTTGTGGAGTGGTGTGAACTGGTTGCGGAGTGGTGCGAACTGGTTGCGGAGTGATGCGAACTGGTTGCATAGTGGTGCGAACTGGTTGCGGAGTGGTGCCAACTGAGTGTGGAGTGGTGTGAACTGGCTGCAGAGTGGTGCGGACTGGTTGCGGAGTGGTGTGAACTTGTTGCGGGGTGGTGCAAACTGGTTGCGGAGTGGTGCAAACTGATTGCGAAGTAGTGCGACCTGGCTGCGGAGTAGTGCGAACTGGTTGCGGAGTGGTGCGAACTGGTTGCGGAGTGGTGCGAACTGGTTGCCGAGTGGTGCGAACTGGTTGCGGAGTGGTGCGAACTGGTTGCGGAGTGGTGCGAACTGGTTGCGGAGTGGTTCGTACTCCTGCGGTGTGGTGCGAACTGGTTGTCGAGTGGTGCGAACTGGCTGCGGAGTGGTGCGAACTGGTCGGAGAATGGTGCGAACTGGTTGCAGAGTGGTGCAAACAGGTTGCAGAGTGGTGCAAACTGGTTGCGGAGTGGTGCGAACTGTTTGCGGAGTGGTGCGAACTGGTTGTGGAGTAGTGCGAACTAGTTGCGGACTGGTGCGAACTGGTTGCAGAATGGTGCGAACGGGTTCCGGATTGGTGGGAACCGGGTGCGGAGTGCTGCGAACCAGTAGCGGAGAAGTGCGAACTGGTTGCGGATTGGTGCGAACTGGTTGCAGAGTGGTGCGAACGGGTTCCGGAGTGGTGGGAACTGGGTGCAGTGTCGTGCGAACTGGTTGCGGAGTGGTGGGAACTGCTTGTAGAGTGGTGTGAACTGGTTGCGAAGTGGCCGAGCTGGCTGCAGAGTGGTGCGAACTGGCTGCGGACTGTTGCGAACTGGTTGTGGGGTGGTGCGAACTGGTTGCGGAGTGGTGCGAACGGGTTGCGGAGTGGTGCGAACTGGTTCCGGAGTGTTGCGAACTGGTTGTGGTGTGGTGCAAACTGGTTGCGGAGTGGTGCGAACGGGTTGCGGAGGGGTGCGAACGGGTTGCGGAGGGGTGCGAACGGGTTGCGGAGGGGTGCGAACGGGTTGCGGAGGGGTGCGAACGGGTTGCGGAGGGGTGCGAACGGGTTGCGGAGGGGTGCGAACGGGTTGCGGAGGGGTGCGAACGGGTTGCGGAGGGGTGCGAACGGGTTGCGGAGGGGTGCGAACGGGTTGCGGAGGGGTGCGAACGGGTTGCGGAGGGGTGCGAACGGGTTGCGGAGGGGTGCGAACGGGTTGCGGAGGGGTGCGAACGGGTTGCGGAGGGGTGCGAACGGGTTGCGGAGGGGTGCGAACGGGTTGCGGAGGGGTGCGAACGGGTTGCGGAGGGGTGCGAACGGGTTGCGGAGGGGTGCGAACGGGTTGCGGAGGGGTGCGAACGGGTTGCGGAGGGGTGCGAACGGGTTGCGGAGGGGTGCGAACGGGTTGCGGAGGGGTGCGAACGGGTTGCGGAGGGGTGCGAACGGGTTGCGGAGGGGTGCGAACGGGTTGCGGAGGGGTGCGAACGGGTTGCGGAGGGGTGCGAACGGGTTGCGGAGGGGTGCGAACGGGTTGCGGAGGGGTGCGAACGGGTTGCGGAGGGGTGCGAACGGGTTGCGGAGGGGTGCGAACGGGTTGCGGAGGGGTGCGAACGGGTTGCGGAGGGGTGCGAACGGGTTGCGGAGGGGTGCGAACGGGTTGCGGAGGGGTGCGAACGGGTTGCGGAGGGGTGCGAACGGGTTGCGGAGGGGTGCGAACGGGTTGCGGAGGGGTGCGAACGGGTTGCGGAGGGGTGCGAACGGGTTGCGGAGGGGTGCGAACGGGTTGCGGAGGGGTGCGAACGGGTTGCGGAGGGGTGCGAACGGGTTGCGGAGGGGTGCGAACGGGTTGCGGAGGGGTGCGAACGGGTTGCGGAGGGGTGCGAACGGGTTGCGGAGGGGTGCGAACGGGTTGCGGAGGGGTGCGAACGGGTTGCGGAGGGGTGCGAACGGGTTGCGGAGGGGTGCGAACGGGTTGCGGAGGGGTGCGAACGGGTTGCGGAGGGGTGCGAACGGGTTGCGGAGGGGTGCGAACGGGTTGCGGAGGGGTGCGAACGGGTTGCGGAGGGGTGCGAACGGGTTGCGGAGGGGTGCGAACGGGTTGCGGAGGGGTGCGAACGGGTTGCGGAGTGGTGCGAACGTGTTTTGGAGTGGTGCGAACTGGTTGTGGAGTGGTGCGAACCGGTTGCGGAATGATGCGAACGGGTTGCGCACTGGTGCGAACTGGATACAGAGTGGTGCGAACTGGTTGCGGAGTGGTGCAAACTGGTTGTGGAGTGGTGCGAACTGGTTGCTGAGTGGTCCGAACTGGCTGCGAAGTGGTGCAAACTGGTATCGGAGTGGTGGGAACTTGTCGCGGAGTGGTGCGAACTGGTCGCTGAGTGGTGCGAACTGGTTGTGGAGTGGTGCGAACGGTTTGCGGGTGGGTGCGAACGGGTTGCGACGGGGTGCGAACTGGTTGCGGAGTGATTAACTGGTTGCGGAGTGGTGTGAACTGGTTGCGGAGTGGTGCAAACCGGTTGCGGAGTGGTACGAACTGGTTGCGGAGTGGTGCGAACTGGTTGCGGAGTGATTAACTGGTTGCGGAGTGGTGTGAACTGGTTGCGGAGTGGTGCAAACCGGTTGCGGAGTGGTACGAACTGGTTGCGGAGTGGTGCGAACGGCTTGCGAAGGCGTGCGAACGGGTTGCGGAGTGGTGCCAACTGGTTGCGGAGTGGTGCGATCTGGTTGCGAAGTCGTGCGAACTGGTTGCAGAGTTGTGTGAACTAGTTTCGGAGTGGTGCAAACAGGCTGTGGAGTGGTGTGAACTGGTTGCGGAGTGGTGCGAACTGGTTGCAGAGTGGTGCAAACTGGTTGCGGAGTGGTGTAAACTGGTTGGGGAGTCGTGCGAACTGGTTGGGGAGTGGTGCGAACTGGTTGCAGAGTGGTGCGAAGTGGTTGACGAGTGGTGCGAACTGGTTGCGGAGAGGTGCGAACTGGTTGCGGAATGGTGCAAACTGGTTGCAAAATGGTGCAAACTGGTTGTGGAGTGGTGCGAACTGGTTGCGGAGTGGTGCGAACTGGTTGCAGAGTGGTGCAAACTGGTTGCGGAGTGGTGCGAACTGGTTGCAGAATGGTGCAAACTGGTTTCAGAGTGGTGCAAACTGGTTGCGGAGGGGTGCAAACTGGTTGCGGAGTGGTGCGAACTGGTTGCAGAATGGTGCAAACTGGTTTCAGAGTGGTGCAAACTGGTTGCGGAGGGGTGCAAACTGGTTGCGGAGTGGTGCGAACTGGTTGCAGAATGGTGCAAACTGGTTTCAGAGTGGTGCAAACTGGTTGCGGAGGGGTGCAAACTGGTTGCGGAGTGGTGCGAACTGGTTGCAGAATGGTGCAAACTGGTTTCAGAGTGGTGCAAACTGGTTGCGGAGGGGTGCAAACTGGTTGCGGAGTGGTGCGAACTGGTTGCAGAATGGTGCAAACTGGTTTCAGAGTGGTGCAAACTGGTTGCGGAGGGGTGCAAACTGGTTGCGGAGTGGTGCGAACTGGTTGCAGAATGGTGCAAACTGGTTTCAGAGTGGTGCAAACTGGTTGCGGAGGGGTGCAAACTGGTTGCGGAGTGGTGCGAACTGGTTGCAGAATGGTGCAAACTGGTTTCAGAGTGGTGCAAACTGGTTGCGGAGGGGTGCAAACTGGTTGCGGAGTGGTGCGAACTGGTTGCAGAATGGTGCAAACTGGTTTCAGAGTGGTGCAAACTGGTTGCGGAGGGGTGCAAACTGGTTGCGGAGTGGTGCGAACTGGTTGCAGAATGGTGCAAACTGGTTTCAGAGTGGTGCAAACTGGTTGCGGAGGGGTGCAAACTGGTTGCGGAGTGGTGCGAACTGGTTGCAGAATGGTGCAAACTGGTTTCAGAGTGGTGCAAACTGGTTGCGGAGGGGTGCAAACTGGTTGCGGAGTGGTGCGAACTGGTTGCAGAATGGTGCAAACTGGTTTCAGAGTGGTGCAAACTGGTTGCGGAGGGGTGCAAACTGGTTGCGGAGTGGTGCGAACTGGTTGCAGAATGGTGCAAACTGGTTTCAGAGTGGTGCAAACTGGTTGCGGAGGGGTGCAAACTGGTTGCGGAGTGGTGCGAACTGGTTGCAGAATGGTGCAAACTGGTTTCAGAGTGGTGCAAACTGGTTGCGGAGGGGTGCAAACTGGTTGCGGAGTGGTGCGAACTGGTTGCAGAATGGTGCAAACTGGTTTCAGAGTGGTGCAAACTGGTTGCGGAGGGGTGCAAACTGGTTGCGGAGTGGTGCGAACTGGTTGCAGAATGGTGCAAACTGGTTTCAGAGTGGTGCAAACTGGTTGCGGAGGGGTGCAAACTGGTTGCGGAGTGGTGCGAACTGGTTGCAGAATGGTGCAAACTGGTTTCAGAGTGGTGCAAACTGGTTGCGGAGGGGTGCAAACTGGTTGCGGAGTGGTGCGAACTGGTTGCAGAATGGTGCAAACTGGTTTCAGAGTGGTGCAAACTGGTTGCGGAGGGGTGCAAACTGGTTGCGGAGTGGTGCGAACTGGTTGCAGAATGGTGCAAACTGGTTTCAGAGTGGTGCAAACTGGTTGCGGAGGGGTGCAAACTGGTTGCGGAGTGGTGCGAACTGGTTGCAGAATGGTGCAAACTGGTTTCAGAGTGGTGCAAACTGGTTGCGGAGGGGTGCAAACTGGTTGCGGAGTGGTGCGAACTGGTTGCAGAATGGTGCAAACTGGTTTCAGAGTGGTGCAAACTGGTTGCGGAGGGGTGCAAACTGGTTGCGGAGTGGTGCGAACTGGTTGCAGAATGGTGCAAACTGGTTTCAGAGTGGTGCAAACTGGTTGCGGAGGGGTGCAAACTGGTTGCGGAGTGGTGCGAACTGGTTGCAGAATGGTGCAAACTGGTTTCAGAGTGGTGCAAACTGGTTGCGGAGGGGTGCAAACTGGTTGCGGAGTGGTGCGAACTGGTTGCAGAATGGTGCAAACTGGTTTCAGAGTGGTGCAAACTGGTTGCGGAGGGGTGCAAACTGGTTGCGGAGTGGTGCGAACTGGTTGCAGAATGGTGCAAACTGGTTTCAGAGTGGTGCAAACTGGTTGCGGAGGGGTGCAAACTGGTTGCGGAGTGGTGCGAACTGGTTGCCGAGTGGTGCGAACTGGTTGCGGAGTGGTGCGAACTGGTTGCGGAGTGGTGCGAACTGGTTGCGGAGTGGTGCAAACTGGTTGTGGAGTGGTGCGAACTGGTTGCTGAGTGGTCCGAACTGGCTGCAGGTGGTGCGAGCTGGTTGCCGAGTGGGAGGAACTGGTCACGGAGTGGTGCGAACTGGTGGCTGGGTGGTGCGAACTGGTCGGGGAGTGGTGCGAACTGGTCGCGGAGTTGTGCGAACTGGTTGTGGAGTGGTGCGAACGGGTTGCGGGTGGGTGCGAGCGAGCTGCAACGGGGTCCGCACTGGTTGCAGAGTGGTGCGAACTGGTTCCACAGTGGTGTGAACTGGTTGCCGAGTGGTGCGAACCGCTTGCGGAGTGGTGCGAAATGGTTGCGGAGTAGTCTGAACTGGTTGCGGAGTGGTGCGAACGGGTTGCGAAGGGGTGCGAACTGGTTGCGGAGTGGTCCGAACGGGTTGCGAAGTGGTGCGAAGTGGTTGCGAAGTGGTGCGGACTGGTTGCAGAGTTGTGCGAACTGGCTGTGGAGTGGTGCGAACTGGTTGCGGAGTGGTGCGAACTGGTTGCGGAGTGGTGCAAACTGGTTGCGGAGTGGTGCGAACTGGTTGCAGAGTGGTGCGAACTGGTTGCGGAGTGGTGCGAACCGGTTGCGGAGTGGTGCGAACTGGTTGCGGAGTGCTGCGAACTGGTTGCGGAGTGGTGTGAACTGGTTGCAGAGTGGTGGGAACTGGTTGCGGAGTGGTGCGAACCGCTTGCGGAGTGGTGCGAACTGGTTGCGGAGTAGTGTGAACTGGTCGCGGAGTGGTGCGAACTGGTTGCGGAGTGGTGCTAACTGGTTGCGGAGTGGTGCAGACTGGTTGGGGAGTGGTGCGAACTGGTTGCCGAGTGGTGCGAACTGGTTGCGGAGTGGTGCGAAATGGTTGCGGAGTGGTCCTAACTAGTTGCGGAATGGTGCGAACTGGTTGCGGAGTGGTGCGCACCGGTTGCGGAGTGGTGCGAACTGGTTGCGGAGTGCTGCGAACTGGTTGCGGAGTGGTGTGAACTGGTTGCAGAGTGGTGGGAACTGGTTGCGGAGTGGTGCGAACCGCTTGCGGAGTGGTGCGAACTGGTTGCGGAGTAGTGTGAACTGGTCGCGGAGTGGTGCGAACTGGTTGCGGAGTGGTGCTAACTGGTTGCGGAGTGGTGCAGACTGGTTGGGGAGTGGTGCGAACTGGTTGCCGAGTGGTGCGAACTGGTTGCGGAGTGGTGCGAAATGGTTGCGGAGTGGTCCTAACTAGTTGCGGAATGGTGCGAACTGGTTGCGGAGTGGTGCGCACCGGTTGCGGAGTGGTGCGAACTGGTTGCGGAGTGCTGCGAACTGGTTGCGGAGTGGTGTGAACTGGTTGCAGAGTGGTGGGAACTGGTTGCGGAGTGGTGCGAACCGCTTGCGGAGTGGTGCGAACTGGTTGCGGAGTAGTGTGAACTGGTCGCGGAGTGGTGCGAACTGGTTGCGGAGTGGTGCTAACTGGTTGCGGAGTGGTGCAGACTGGTTGGGGAGTGGTGCGAACTGGTTGCCGAGTGGTGCGAACTGGTTGCGGAGTGGTGCGAAATGGTTGCGGAGTGGTCCTAACTAGTTGCGGAATGGTGCGAACTGGTTGCGGAGTGGTGCGCACCGGTTGCGGAGTGGTGCGAACTGGTTGCGGAGTGCTGCGAACTGGTTGCGGAGTGGTGTGAACTGGTTGCAGAGTGGTGGGAACTGGTTGCGGAGTGGTGCGAACCGCTTGCGGAGTGGTGCGAACTGGTTGCGGAGTAGTGTGAACTGGTCGCGGAGTGGTGCGAACTGGTTGCGGAGTGGTGCTAACTGGTTGCGGAGTGGTGCAGACTGGTTGGGGAGTGGTGCGAACTGGTTGCCGAGTGGTGCGAACTGGTTGCGGAGTGGTGCGAAATGGTTGCGGAGTGGTCCTAACTAGTTGCGGAATGGTGCGAACTGGTTGCGGAGTGGTGCGCACCGGTTGCGGAGTGGTGCGAACTGGTTGCGGAGTGCTGCGAACTGGTTGCGGAGTGGTGTGAACTGGTTGCAGAGTGGTGGGAACTGGTTGCGGAGTGGTGCGAACCGCTTGCGGAGTGGTGCGAACTGGTTGCGGAGTAGTGTGAACTGGTCGCGGAGTGGTGCGAACTGGTTGCGGAGTGGTGCTAACTGGTTGCGGAGTGGTGCAGACTGGTTGGGGAGTGGTGCGAACTGGTTGCCGAGTGGTGCGAACTGGTTGCGGAGTGGTGCGAAATGGTTGCGGAGTGGTCCTAACTAGTTGCGGAATGGTGCGAACTGGTTGCGGAGTGGTGCGCACCGGTTGCGGAGTGGTGCGAACTGGTTGCGGAGTGCTGCGAACTGGTTGCGGAGTGGTGTGAACTGGTTGCAGAGTGGTGGGAACTGGTTGCGGAGTGGTGCGAACCGCTTGCGGAGTGGTGCGAACTGGTTGCGGAGTAGTGTGAACTGGTCGCGGAGTGGTGCGAACTGGTTGCGGAGTGGTGCTAACTGGTTGCGGAGTGGTGCAGACTGGTTGGGGAGTGGTGCGAACTGGTTGCCGAGTGGTGCGAACTGGTTGCGGAGTGGTGCGAAATGGTTGCGGAGTGGTCCTAACTAGTTGCGGAATGGTGCGAACTGGTTGCGGAGTGGTGCGCACCGGTTGCGGAGTGGTGCGAACTGGTTGCGGAGTGCTGCGAACTGGTTGCGGAGTGGTGTGAACTGGTTGCAGAGTGGTGGGAACTGGTTGCGGAGTGGTGCGAACCGCTTGCGGAGTGGTGCGAACTGGTTGCGGAGTAGTGTGAACTGGTCGCGGAGTGGTGCGAACTGGTTGCGGAGTGGTGCTAACTGGTTGCGGAGTGGTGCAGACTGGTTGGGGAGTGGTGCGAACTGGTTGCCGAGTGGTGCGAACTGGTTGCGGAGTGGTGCGAAGTATTTTTGGAGTGGTGCGTACTGGGTGCGAAGTGGTGCGAACTCGTTGCGGAGTGGTGCGAACTGGTTGCGGAGTGGCGCGAACTGGTTGCGGAGTGGTGCGAACTGGTTGCTGAGTGGTGTGCACTGGTTGCGGAGTGTTTCAAACTGGTTGCGGTGTGGTGCGAACTGGTTGCAGAGTTGTGCTAACTGGTTGCGGAGTGGTGCGAACTGGTTGCGGAGTGGTGCGAACTGGTTGCGGAGTGGTGCAAACTGATTGCGGATTGGTGCGAACTGGTTTCTGAGTGGTCCGAACTTGTTGCGAAGTGGTGCAAACTGGTTTCGGAGTGGTGGGAACTGGTCGTGGAGTGGTGCGAACTGGTCGCTGAGTGGTGGGATTCGGTTGCGGAGTGGTGCGAATGGGTTGCGGGTGGGTGAGTACGGGTTGCAAAGAGGCGCGAACTGGTTGCAGAGTGATGCGAACTGGTTGCGGAGTGGTGTGAACTGGTTGCGGAGTTGTGCGAACCAGTTGCGGAGTGGTACGAACTGGTTGCGGAGTGGTGTGAACTGGTTGCGGAATGGTGCGAACGGCTTGCGAAGGGTTGCAAACTGGTTGCGGAGTGGTGCGAACGGGTTGCGGAGTGGTGCAAACTGGTTGCGAAGTGGTGCGAACTGGTTGCGGAGTGGTGCAAACTGGCAGTGGAGTAGTGTGAACTGGTTGCGGAGTGGTGCAAACTGGCAGTGGAGTAGTGTGAACTGGTTGCGGAGTGGTGCAAACTGGCAGTGGAGTAGTGTGAACTGGTTGCGGAGTGGTGCAAACTGGCAGTGGAGTAGTGTGAACTGGTTGCGGAGTGGTGCAAACTGGCAGTGGAGTAGTGTGAACTGGTTGCGGAGTGGTGCAAACTGGCAGTGGAGTAGTGTGAACTGGTTGCGGAGTGGTGCAAACTGGCAGTGGAGTAGTGTGAACTGGTTGCGGAGTGGTGCAAACTGGCAGTGGAGTAGTGTGAACTGGTTGCGGAGTGGTGCGAACGGGTTGCGGAGTTGTGCGCACTGGTTGCGGAGTGTTTCGAACTGGTTGCGGTGTGGTGCGAACTGGTTGCACAGTTGTGCTAACTGGTTGCGGAGTGGTGCGAACTGGTTGCGGAGTGGTGTGAACTGGTTGCAGAGTGGTGCAAACTGATTGCGGAGTGGTGCGAACTGGTTTCTGAGTGGTCCGAACTTGTTGCAAAGTGGTGCAAACTAATTGCGGAGTGGTGGGAACTGGTCCTGGAGTGGTGCGAACTGGTCGCTGAGTGGTGGGATTTGGTTGCGGAGTGGTGCGAACGGGTTGCGGGTGGGTGAGTACGGGTTGCGAAGAGGCGCGAACTGGTTGCGGAGTGGTGCGAACTGGTTGCGGAGTGGTGTGAACTGGTTGCGGAGTTGTGTGAGCCAGTTGCGGAGTGGTACAAACTGGTTGCGGAGTGGTGCAAACTGGTTGCAGAGTGGTGCGAACTGGTTGCGGAGTGGTTCACACTGGTTGCGGAGTGGTGCAAACTGGTTGCAGAGTGGTGCGAACTGGTTGCGGAGTGGTTCACACTGGTTGCGGAGTGGTGCAAACTGGTTGCAGAGTGGTGCGAACTGGTTGCGGAGTGGTTCACACTGGTTGCGGAGTGGTGCAAACTGGTTGCAGAGTGGTGCGAACTGGTTGCGGAGTGGTTCACACTGGTTGCGGAGTGGTGCAAACTGGTTGCAGAGTGGTGCGAACTGGTTGCGGAGTGGTTCACACTGGTTGCGGAGTGGTGCAAACTGGTTGCAGAGTGGTGCGAACTGGTTGCGGAGTGGTTCACACTGGTTGCGGAGTGGTGCAAACTGGTTGCAGAGTGGTGCGAACTGGTTGCGGAGTGGTTCACACTGGTTGCGGAGTGGTGCAAACTGGTTGCAGAGTGGTGCGAACTGGTTGCGGAGTGGTTCACACTGGTTGCGGAGTGGTGCAAACTGGTTGCAGAGTGGTGCGAACTGGTTGCGGAGTGGTTCACACTGGTTGCGGAGTGGTGCAAACTGGTTGCAGAGTGGTGCGAACTGGTTGCGGAGTGGTTCACACTGGTTGCGGAGTGGTGCAAACTGGTTGCAGAGTGGTGCGAACTGGTTGCGGAGTGGTTCACACTGGTTGCGGAGTGGTGCAAACTGGTTGCAGAGTGGTGCGAACTGGTTGCGGAGTGGTTCACACTGGTTGCGGAGTGGTGCAAACTGGTTGCAGAGTGGTGCGAACTGGTTGCGGAGTGGTTCACACTGGTTGCGGAGTGGTGCAAACTGGTTGCAGAGTGGTGCGAACTGGTTGCGGAGTGGTTCACACTGGTTGCGGAGTGGTGCAAACTGGTTGCAGAGTGGTGCGAACTGGTTGCGGAGTGGTTCACACTGGTTGCGGAGTGGTGCAAACTGGTTGCAGAGTGGTGCGAACTGGTTGCGGAGTGGTTCACACTGGTTGCGGAGTGGTGCAAACTGGTTGCAGAGTGGTGCGAACTGGTTGCGGAGTGGTTCACACTGGTTGCGGAGTGGTGCAAACTGGTTGCAGAGTGGTGCGAACTGGTTGCGGAGTGGTTCACACTGGTTGCGGAGTGGTGCAAACTGGTTGCAGAGTGGTGCGAACTGGTTGCGGAGTGGTTCACACTGGTTGCGGAGTGGTGCAAACTGGTTGCAGAGTGGTGCGAACTGGTTGCGGAGTGGTTCACACTGGTTGCGGAGTGGTGCAAACTGGTTGCAGAGTGGTGCGAACTGGTTGCGGAGTGGTTCACACTGGTTGCGGAGTGGTGCAAACTGGTTGCAGAGTGGTGCGAACTGGTTGCGGAGTGGTTCACACTGGTTGCGGAGTGGTGCAAACTGGTTGCAGAGTGGTGCGAACTGGTTGCGGAGTGGTTCACACTGGTTGCGGAGTGGTGCAAACTGGTTGCAGAGTGGTGCGAACTGGTTGCGGAGTGGTTCACACTGGTTGCGGAGTGGTGCAAACTGGTTGCAGAGTGGTGCGAACTGGTTGCGGAGTGGTTCACACTGGTTGCGGAGTGGTGCAAACTGGTTGCAGAGTGGTGCGAACTGGTTGCGGAGTGGTTCACACTGGTTGCGGAGTGGTGCAAACTGGTTGCAGAGTGGTGCGAACTGGTTGCGGAGAGGTGCAAACTGGGTGCGGAGTGGTGCGAACTGGTTGCAGAGTGGTGCGAACGGGTTCCGGAGTGGTGGGAGCCGAGTGCGGAGTCGTGCGAACTGGTTGTGGAGTGGTGGGAACTGGTTGCGGAGTGGTGCGAACTGGTTGCGGAGTGGTGCGAACTGGTTGCGGAGTGGTGCAAACCGGTTGCGGAGTGGTGTGAACTGGTTGCGAAGTGGTGCGAACTGGTTGCAAAGTGGTGCGAACTGGTTGCGGAATGGTGCAAACTGGTTGCAGAGTGATGAAAACTGGGTGAGGAGTGTTGCGAACTAGTTGCAGAGTAGTGCAAACTGGTTGCGGAATGGTGCCAACTGGTTGCAGAGTGGTGCGAACTGGTTGCGGAGTGGTGTGAACCGGTTGCCGAATGGTGAAAACTGGTTACGGAGTGGTGCAAACTGGTTGCAGATGGTGCGAACCGGTTGCGGATTGGTGTGAACTGGTTACGAAGTGGTGCGAACTGGTTGCGAAGTGGTGCGAACTGGTTGCGGAGTGGTGCAAACTGGTTGCAAAGTGATGAACACTGGATGAGGAGTGTTGCGAACTAGTTGCAGAGTAGTGCCAACTGGTTGCGGAATGGTGCAAACTGGTTGCATAGTGGTGCGAACTGGTTGCCGAGTGGTGTGAACTGGTTGCGGAATGGAGCAAACTGGTTACGGAGTGGTGCGAACTGGTTGCGGAGTGGTGCGAACTGGTTACAGAGTTGTGTGAACTGGTTGCCGAGTGGTGCGAACGGGTTGCGGAGTGGTGCGAGCTGGTTGCGGAGTGGTGCAAACCGGTTGCGGAGTGGTGC